>PVHP010015636.1:0-37132 GCA_004024765.1 Zapus hudsonius | reverse complement strand
GTGTGAAAGAGAATGAGAAGAAAAAAAATCAAGGAAGCCGTGTAGGGAGAAGGGGTGGAGCAGACACGCTGGAGGCCGGAGGCTGGGGGGGAGGGTCAAACCGTGGGAAAAAAAAAACCAAAAAAACCAAGAAATCAGCATAGGGAGGGGGAGAGCGGAGCAGTCATCCTGGAGGCCGGAGGTGTGCAGCAAGGGGGAGGAGCGGAGCAGACGGGTGCTGGAGGCCGGAGGGTGGGGGAGGGGCTACGTACAGAGGCTGATGAAGAAAGAATATTAATATAAGGAATAAAATAAAAAGAAAACAACCAAAGGTAGAAAAAGAAAGACATGCTAATGCCCGGGAGGGGTGGGATAGACAGAGGGCGGGAGGGTGGGGACCGAAACACAAGGAAAGCCTCCGAAGGTAAGCCGCTGAAGGAAAGCCTCAGGCTGGCAGGCTGACTCTGCGTGCCTGGAGGACTCACTACCTCCTGCGATCTGGTCAACGCTGGTGGCTTCCAGTCCTCAGAGGTGCCTGGATTCAGCGGGCAGTCGCAGCTTGTGTCCACGATCTGGATCCCTGCTGTAACCCCCTCAGCCATCTTCCCCGGAAGTCTGCTGTTTCTTATAAGGTAGGAATAAGAGGTTCTGTTTTTGAAATTTTATAGATGAGAACACTGACTCAATGAATGGCACTTTGCAAATTGAACCTCGTGATCAGGAAGTAGGAATTAAACTAGATTTCCAAAATGACACATAGCTCCATAGGTACAGAGAAGAATCATATGATAATTTAAGGACCTTCCAAGTCAGTGAATATGTGGGTACCCAGCACAACATATTGACACTTGACTGTGAAACAGCACATAGAATGCATTGCCTTAAATTAGCATAGCACCTTTGGACCTGGTGGAATTTCAGTACTACTATTATAGACCACACTTGAAATATTAACCCACAACAGCTGGAAAGCTGGTAGTTTCATTGAAAATCAGGATAATTATCTGCAGCAGGGTCAGATTGGATTCAAATCTACTTTCCCTTTTGATCACATGACATTGCTGAGGAAGGATAGAAATGATGGTTATCGGGTTGGGGAGCTCTTTCCCCTGGGTGGCAGCATTCCCTCCTGGAGTGAGGAGAGAGGCTCATCAAGCCCAGAAAACTCACAACACACAGGGTTTTAGAAGCTCATGAAACTTACATGACACATGAGTACCTTCTCCAAGGTTTTACGAGTGAAAGTCAATTGTCCAGGGAAGGGATTCTCTTTGCTGGAGTAGCCTGCAAGTTGCACAATGAAGCAGCCTTTGTATGTCATCATCCATGCTGCGGAGGGACTTACCAATCATGTAGCTGGCAGAATCCCCCTTGCCCCTGCAGGTAACCCCCTAACCAAGGTTCCTGTAAGGAACCCCAGTGCACTTACAGTTTCACTAAGCTATACATGGATAGAATCATTTATTTGGTCTGTTTGCCTTTCCTATCTAAGGCAAATACAAAAAAGTCACAAAATATACCTCCAGAAAACCCAGGTGAATTTTGTATATATGTTTCAAATGTTTCTTTACTTTTCACAAGCCCAGTATATTTGAACCCTTTCATACAGATGCTTGAATAAGCACAGTAGTGCTCTTTGCAGATGAAAAGATCGTGTTGGACACCATGACAGAGCAGATGCAGAGGCATGGATAAAGTGCACAGATAAGTGGCCTTTGATGTTCTGTTTCTGCCTGTCCCTGCCCCTCATATAGCTTTGAATTCATAGAAAATCTTCCATGACTCAAACAATCATATATTCTTCATGCAGTCCTGGACAATTTTGATAGTAGAAAAGGGCTCGATTGACTATCTTGCTGGGAATACAGGTGTAAGCCAGAACTCTTCCAATGGACAAAGCAGCATGAAGAATAGAAAATTCAATAAGAATTTATAATATTTAACAACTGTATTCCCATAACTGATGTGTGATGAAAGAGATTTAATATAACTTGCCATTCTCTGCTTACTTGCTTTGTCTGATTATATATGACAATGGTCACTTGGCTCTGTTTTAAGGGTATTAATTCAGAGTGGATATTTTAAGATATTAACTTGGTATTTTACTTTGTCTTTAAATATTGACTGTTCAATAAAGGGCATAAATGATTGTCACTAAGTAACTGATTATTTGTGCCTAATAATTTTAGGAGCAAAGACTGATATAGTGCTTTCTTTGTGATCCTAGCAGTAAGGAGGCTGCTTCAGGAGGATTAGGAAATTGAGGGCAGCTTGAGTTATGCAGTGAGACCTTGTCCCACAAAACAATACAAAGACATAAAAAATGCTTTTCTTTATATTACAAAGAGGAAGAGATGACATCACGCCTATTTTTGAATGCAAAAATGATTCACTGAAACAGTTTATAAATTGCATCTACCAAAGAGATATTAAGAAGAGAACATTCTGCCTTGCAAAATTCTTTATCAGAACTTTGTTGGATTCTGCTGGTTTCTGTTCCTGCCTTACAGGGAGCCTGTGTTCTTTTCTTTGAAGATCCTGCCAATACACACAGAGTGTATGTGAGAGACTGTGAGATAGCATACTAAGAATATTGTCAGGAGGACCAAAAACTCAGAAACCTAGACTGTGTAGTAGACCAATGGAGACTTTAATTTTTTAACTTTAAATATTTACTTTATCAGGATAAATACCAAAAATTAAAGAGGGTCACATAAAGAATTAAGTTGAATAGAATTTTATCTTGAAGCAAATCTAAGCTCTGGAAGCAGAGACTAAGAAGGCATGATGAACACACCAAGGAGGGTGTGCTAAGACACGAAGAGTTTCACACTGAAACCTCAGCATCCTGTTAGTGTGTTGAGTCACAAGAGACTTCATGAAGGGTGGTTTTGTAGTGTGACTCCTTTCTTATCTGAGCTTGCTTCGTTCCCCCTTTTGTGTTGGTATTTGTCTTTTAGATTAGGTGACCATCCTCTGCAAGGCTTCCCCAATGCCTATCTGCCCTGTCTCTTTTGTAATTGACTTGTGGTTTTGAGGGCTGGTTTAATATGAAACTTGACTGGGGAATGTAGTGATCAGAATGAAGTCAAATTTCATTTTGGTTGCTTCTTTGAGGGCAGTTTCGATAACATTATCATTTAAATCAGTGGATACCTCTCCTGTCCAGTTGAGGTCTTGAATAGAGCAAAAAGAATGAGAATTTATTTTTCTCTGAAGATTTCTGAACTGGTACACGGGCTGTCTAGATTTCAGATATTCCACTAGATAAATACCCTAATGCATAGATGTCACTGGAGAACCAGAATGTAATGAATTTGTGGTGAAGAGTAGAACAAGAGAGGCTGGCAGGTCACCAGCTGAGTGAAGGCAGAGGAGGGGTAAATGAGTGTGATTTTGTGGTCCCTATCAGTCTCTGTACACTCTGAGCTCTGGAGTGGACTGGAGGTAAGTTTCATTTTCCATCTCAATTCTCTAGAGTCAATGAAACACCTTCTCTCTCTCTCTCTCTCTCTCTCTCTCTCTCTCTCTCTCTCTCTCTCTTTCTCTCTCTGTCTCTCTTTCTCTCCCTCCCTCCCTCCTTCCGCCCTCTCTGTATGGAACCCATATCCTCCACTTTGGGGCCATTAAATAGACATTCCAGATATAATAGCTCTATTTTTTAAACTATGATAATAGAGGTGAGATTCATTCCCAAAGACAGTACATCATAGTGGCATCTTCAGGCTTTGTTATGAGTGCATGTAAGGTACCTCAGAACTTTTCAAGAGTAACTGAGAATATATTCTGGGTGGCATATATTTCGGGATATAAAGCAACTTGTGTATTTTGTAATCACTAGTGTGCATTTGGAGCATTTGGATATATGGCCAGTGAATTAATGCATAATCATTAAATCAAAACTTCAAATTTCCAGTTCTGTCACTTAACAATGGCCATATACATTTAGCAAAAACTAAATTGCATTTGCAGATTTGCTATTAGTATTGGTCCCATATAGTCATGCCTTTTATGAAAGGAAAAAACTAATGCTTTAGAAAAGAAGGACATATAAAGAAACAGTCACAATGAAGTCCATAAATCAGATCACTGGGATTATAAGAGGTTAGCTAGAGCCAGGAAAGAAAGTGCTCTGTTTATTTATAAATGGAGATGACCTCTGAGCTAAGTATTCAAAGACAAAGGCTAATCTGTGATGTGTACACATGAGAAGGTTAAGTGGAGATACTGAACAGTAAATATTCAGATACAGAGGATGATGCAAAATAGCAGGGTGTGTGTGTGTGTGCGCACGTTCTTGTGTGCATGTACACACAATGTTATGTGTGTATGTGTGTATATGTATGTAACAATGATGTGTGTATGTGCCTATATGTGCATATGTGTTTAATGACAATTATAAGAAAGACTGGAGGGTTAGGATAAGTCTACTAGATAGAAATTGGGCAAGTTTGCCAGAGTTGTCAACATTACATTGCATATAAATAGTTTCATTAGGGTCAGTGGTTATAAATATAAACTATTGCATGGAAATATTTTCTAAATGAAACGTTGGAGTAGACTTGAAATGTAGCCATCATTTGGAAATTATAAATTCACTCTCTACAGTTTTCACTTTTAAGTCTTAGAGACCCAGCAAATAAAATGTAAATTACTCTGTTTTATGAAATACCAGAAACATGTGATTGAGATTTTCACATGATAGGCTTTGAAATATGTTCCAGAGTTCTCACTTTTAAAATATTTCATCTGTGCTTAAAGAATTAATTTATATGATAACGAAGGCAAGGCTGCATACTAAGTTATAACTGAGTTGAATAAGATCACTGTTGAGTAAATGTCCTTGTAACCTTTCCTTGCATAGTGATGAGGAAGAAAGCAGACATGCTTTTGCAATGTCATAATAATGAAAATTAAAGTGACCCATTAGTGTTACTTTTTGACAAGTATCAACAGTTGTGTGATTTTACAATATCCATGTAATAGACATATTAGCAAAAAGCTATATGCAAGAAATATTTATGGCCAATGAAATATACAGCGTAACCACAATAGAATTTCAAATTAGTTAGATACCAAAATACACCAGATAACTTCATAAGTTTTATTCTGTTTCCTAATAATTATATAATCAATTTATGCACAATCATTTCCTATAGAACTTTTCCAAATATGTTCTCCATGAGCTGCACTTAGCAACTTCATGCTTTTATTTTACTTTATTCATAATAGTCAGCAACATGACATGGTTCTGCCTCTTATGAAATTTTAAAATAATCTTCATGATCATCTGAATTGGTGTCAGACATAAAGAGGTGTTAATAGGGATTTGAATAGAAAATCAGATAGTCTATGTGTTTTCTGTTTCTGAGGTAAATTTAGCCTCTTCAGGTTTCTACAGTGATATCGGGTTCATATACAATCTCTTGGATATTTCTCCACAGTGAAATAATCAGAATTTTTTTTCTGTTCATCTAGGATTTTAGGAATTTGCTATGGAACTGTAATGTACTTTTAGTACAAATTTCTGTTTAAACATATGCAACACACTGGTTTGGTTTACATGATAGAAATAGAAGAAAATGAAAAAACATTGCTGTTAGCAATAAAGTTTCTTTATTGGGATGAATGTACGATGTGTGCGTATGGTGAGAGTGTAGAGTTCAGAGAACAACTTTCGGATGTTGGCCCTTGCCTTCCTCCTAATTTGAAGCAAAGTTTCTCATTATAAGCTGCTTCATTTGCCAGGGAGAAGGTTAGGGTTAGGGTTAGGTTTAGGGAGGTTCTGGAGGATTCTTCTGTCTCCACCTCCCTTCTTGCCATAGGGATTACAGACACCAATTACAGTGTCTGGATTTATGCGTTTATGAGTTCTGGGGATCTGAGTGCAGGCACTTGTCCTTGTACTGTGAGGCAAGCGTTGATCCACTGAGCTATCTTCTCACCCTCAAAGTCTCTTTTATAGCTCATTTTTCTTTGAAATCAAAAAGTTTTCATGAGTAGCCAGAGAATATGATCTTAAGTATAGCAGACATTGTACTGTAATAAGAAAGAGGTTCAGTGCCTATATCATTAGAAATGTATTAATCAGTTTAAAACAAATAATATGATTAGTTCAAAATATTTTGGCTGGTTGAGGAGTTGGCTCAGTGGATAAAGTGACTGCTTCCATTGCCAGAGTGAGTACCTGAGTTCAAATCCTCAGAGCACCACATGAAGCTAGATATTGTGGCTATCAACCAATCATATCTATAGAAAGAGAGAGAAGGCAGAGACAGAATTTCCCCAAAGCTTGCAGACCATCTAGTCTGGCATATGCAGTGAAGACCAATGAACAAGGTGGAAGATGAGAGGACCCACACTTGTCTTCTGAACTCCACACACATGCCTGCACTCATGTACACATAGACCCACATTATACATACCAAAAATCCCAAGATGATAACTTCAATGGGCATTATATATTTGAATGCACATATTTGTACATGTTTGTGTGCATATATAATTAATAATTTGTATATTAAATGGTTGCATATATACACGTGTATAATTGATTGTACTTGGGATTGATTTTAGGATCACATAAATGTTAAGCAAGAATAAATGTCTTTGATTTTGCCCATAGACCAAGGATCTGACTTAGAGGCCACAAGTACTGTTTTCAGCATAATTGTGCCCTCATTCCTTCCCTGTTGAGTAGTAGGCCAGCATGGACTCCGACGTTATGATGTGTTACAGCCATTGAGCCCCTAGCAGAGCACAGGATGTTTCCCAATAACAAGGGGAAGGATCTTTTGTAGAGTAAGATATAAATTGTGGGCTTGGGTGAGGCAGGGATCAGTTCTGAATTGCTTGCTCTTTGGAGGGATTAGTGAAAGTGAGGATTAATTAGGGATTAGGCACTGCCAGGAGTTAAGGGAAGTTTAGCAACAGGGTATCCAATTTCTAGGAGGAAATAGCAAAGCAGTTGTAGGGTGTTATTAGAAAGAAAGAAATAGCCACTCAAAGAGTGGGCCAGTATGGTATTTTACAGCTGCTACCTGACCTTGGAGAAAGCTCTTTTTTTAAATCTGCAGCTGGTTTTATCTATCAAGTGGGTCCTTCGGGTCTGCTCAGTGATGGGGCTGTGCTTTGACTTTGTCAATCAGAGGACAAAGGTTTATTTCTTTGATTTCCAAATGGAAGAAAACATGTTATTGAGAACATTCATATATGTATAACATACAGCAAATTAGTTAGGAAGGATAGTTTTTGTTCCAGTTGTTAACCTGAGAAATATCTCAACTTAACCCAGACCAATTTATTCATCTCTAGAAGCCAATGCTGACACTTGCATACAAGTTGATATGTGAATAATATGAGGCAATATGTGTGAAATGTCCTCCACTCTGCATAACTAGTTCCCAAATATTTAACAGTAAACTCTTTGAGTCCTTCCTCTCCACCTTGTTTTTTTTAAATTCATTTTCTCATTCTTTCTTGCATGTATGAGTACAGATGGAAACAGGTGTAGTTGGATATTGAAAAAATTTACCTAGTAGAAACATTATATCAAATGACCCATACAATATTGGTTCACAATGGTTTATAATGTTTATAAAAATTTTAGGATATTTATTGTAGTGTTTTAAGTTTTTCACATTTGTGTATGCATGAGTGATATATGTGCATGTGTGCATGCATATGTGTGTGCGTGTGTGTGTGTGTGTGTGTGTGTGTGTGTGTGTGAGAGAGAGAGAGAGAGAGAGAGAGAGATTATATGTGAATGAATGAAACCAGAATTAGATGTTGGATGTCACCCTCTGTTGTCCACCACCTTATTTATTGAAACAGGGTTTCTAACTGAACCTGGTCTTCACTGATTTAGCAGGACTATCTATCAATCATGCATGTAGTACCCTTCTATCATCACAGCCCAGGTATTCCAAGTGTACCAACACTCCCGACTTTAATATGGATACTGGGTATCCTCAAACTCTCCTCTTCTCTCCGGATTCCAAGAAGATTTTCTGTAATCTACAACACAAACCTTGGACATTACTTAGTGATAGTGTTATATGTCACTGCTGTTACCTTATCTTTATACACTGTTGACTCTTGCAGTCTTCTTGGAGTGACCAACAGTCTTTTTGATGGCCTATTGACATCTACCATGGGCCACTTGAAAAAGATCCATGGGCTTAGAGTTCCCATTCCTTCTTCTTAATTGAGATTTAATATCATGTGAGGAAATGGAGATTTTGCTCTTGCTGTTCATCAAGGGAGATATGTATTAAGGTCTGGATATATGAATCAGTAAAAAAGATAACAGAAAAACTCCCTTACTTTCCTCCCTCTATGGGTCCGTTTTGAGGTGTGGCTATTCAAAGAACTTGTCTAGAAGATATCCACTCTTTTCTATGAAGCTATAGCCTCTTAGTCATTTATTGTTTCAATTTTTCATCTCTTCTTGCCACAAGTTTTTTTAACCCTTTATTATACTGTAAGTGTTCTAACTACAAATATGATCTTAGATAAAATCTTTGCCTGATCCCATGTTCTTTAGAGAACCAAGTGGGCTAAGAAAATTGCTGTAATGATTAATCCTACAAAAGCCAATCTGCAAACTGGTCACTTGGGGAGAATTTTCCATCTGCTTCTGTTCTTAGTTCTTTATGGTTTGAAAAAATATAATCTCTAATCCAGGAAGAAGCCCCAGAATTGCAAGTATTCTCCATGGAAGAGAACACTTTCTGTTTGAAAATCATTGCCCATCGACTGATATTGACTTCTTGTACAAATTGTCTATGGCAGCTAATCTGGCCATGAGGTTATGGGATTTGTTTTGTCCTTCAGCTCTTGGATATAGAAGGAATCTTTTGGATCATTGTACATTTGTGTTTAGGCTGGAGTCATAATGGATGATCACCAGGTAGATGAGACTCCATGTCAATTGCTTCTGTTCTCACAGGAGGAACAAAACCTCATGGAGGTTTTCAACACAATATGGATAACAGGAAATAAGGAGACTTGTGTCATATTAGATGGTTTCATCACGATTATTTCATCATTGTCCATTGTGGTGATTTGAATGAAATGTCCCTCATAGGCTAATGTGTTTCAAATACTTGATCCTCAGTTGATGGCAATTTTGGAAAGTTGTAGGTCCTCACCTTGCTGGAAGAAGTATTTCACTACCAAGTTTGGGGATAATATAGCCCAGTTATAAGTACTGTTGCTAAACTACTTCCTTCTGATATGTGATGATGTGAATCAAATTTCTGCTTGTGCTATGCTATCCCCACCATGACAAAACTTCCTGTTGAAACTGTAAGCAAAAATAAATCCCCCTTTCCTCTCAAAAGCTGATTTTGGCTCTGTGATTTGGCCCTGCAATGGGAAAGTAACTGCAACATCCAAAATATCCTCCAGGCGAATGGATAATTGGTCTTCCATCTCTGGAGAGAGATACTGGTGAAGTGTGGCAGACATCTGGTCTAATTAAATTGGTCTTTGATCAGTAAGTATGTCATCTACTTTGTTTGAAGCCTTCATATGCATCCCCTATATTAGCATAGGTGAGCAATGCACAAATTCTATGGTCAGGATTATGTTTGTGCATAGCTCTGAGTATGAGCCAATCTAGCAATGACCATGGTTAAATGTCCAACAGTCTCTCAGCATATACCAGAATATGGCAACTTTCTTTGGAAAAAAATGTTCTGCAATAGAAAGGAGGGCAATGGGTATCCTCTGCCTGAGAAGGGCAGCTGCTCATTCTTGCTGGAACTGATGTGAGCTGCAGATACAGGTGTGTCTTTCTCTCTGAAAAATTTCAGCCACACGATTTTTCTGAGGTCAAAACTGCCTTATTAACAAACTTAAGAATTGTATGACTTTACCTCCCCCCACTTTAGGGTCCCGTAAAGGAGTGCACCAGTGGATGGGTCATAGAATGCATTGTCCTTTCTGACCCCTGGGGAGAGCTGGAGGAAGGGTGGTGGGACAAACTGCTACCTCCCCATTAAAGGTGCAAGATTCTTTCAATATTCTTTCAATGTGTTTTGGAGCTGCTTTACTTAGAGGGAAAGTCCATATGGAACCACAAATGTCAGGGAAAAGAGAGCATGTTGTAAGATGCAAATCCCTCTCAACAAGAAAACATCTGAAAAGATATTTGTTATGCTTCCCCCCAGAAGATGTTATATAAGAATAAGATGATCGGTCCTATTGAGCAGTTGGTAAAATGACTTCTTATACCATTCCCACCTGTTCTAACAGTTTGTGGCAGTGGGAGAAACAAACAACCCAAAGCTTTAATTGAAAATGATCTCATCCCAGTCAACACACTGATGAATAGGTCACTGGATAAAACTGTTTTCCTGGACTCAATCTTTGTAATCAAACATGCATTTTGAGGCTTGGACATGTCTTAATGATTAGGGGTTTACTTTGGTTGTGGTTTTGCTCTGGGCATTGAGTTTCTTTAGCTTTGTATTAATCATCATTCATTTTCAGGAAATTTAAACCACTGCATTAGGCCTTGTATGTCACATCACCAAACGTGAACTTGACCAAAATTGAAATTGACTAATTCTAACAATTATAACCTATCTTTTGTATTTTATATTTTTTCTTTCAGCTGGGATGTAGTTTAATAGTAGAGTACTTGCTTAGTATATGCAAGATCCTTTGTTCAAGCTTTAGTAGCAGGACCCCCCAGAAAAACCCCAATTGACTATATTTTTCTCTTTACTACTTCTCATTACTGTATTTTATATATTCATTTTCTTATATAATACCAGGAGAATAGGCATATATATTGTCAGAATTATATGATTAAGATATAAATGCATACCTCTTCAATCACATACACATTTCAATAAATTTGATTCTGACATTTTGAACATCTGATCTCCCTGGTACCTAATTAGATTTATGAGTAAATGTCAAAGTCTAGCATCATATACGTTGATTCCATTAATGGAGAGGGTCAGAATATATATTTTTGAAGACTTTCTCTGAGATAAAAAATGTGAAAACAAAACAAAATAGACTAAAACAAACTCACCAGTCAGGCTAAAAATGTGTGTGTGTGCACGCACATGTGCACTTGCTCAATTTTACTACTGCTATTTTGATATGTTTCTGGGAAATTAATGGGAAGTTCTTCAGTAAGTAATCAGGAGTTCAGGGGATATAAATTAATGCAATTAATATGAGGACATAGGATTCATTCTGGAATGTATGACATAATATACATACATCATTTAAGATACTCATTTGCTTAAGCCCCCTGCTTATTAGGAGAGCCATTAGCCAGAGAGCCTAAGCCACTAATGCATAAGGCCTAATTGAGCCAAAATAAGATTTCTAGGGATGGAATCCTTGGAAAGTCTAATGTTTAGAGACAGAAGAGAAAAGGAGGTCTGTCAATGGCATTAAAGAGAGTTCAGAATGCCAAAAATAAAGTAGAAAGGAAGCCATGTTCTAGAGCTTAAAAGAGGAGAAAGCACAGAAAAGGAAGTCATTCAGCAACGTAAAGAAGCCCTCCCAGGTCAAATAGTGTGAAAACAAACAGAAATGTAGGAGCCTCTTGTTGGAAGTTCTCACTTAACTAATGGAGGGGTAGAGTAGGGTTAGGGAGAAGGTACATGAAGCATGCAGCTTACAGACACTCGCCATGAAGCAGATGAAAATGACAGCGAGGCTGTTAAATGTCACACATTATGGAAACACACGTGTGCATGTGTTTAGTGGGGGAAATCACAGAAAATGACCAGTAAAAGGAAAAGATACAAGTCACTGAAGTTCTCCATGCCTTCCTCTTACAAATATGAAAAATTAATTAATCTCAAAAGATTGACCTTTAAAAGTAAGAAAGCATGTAAAAAAGATATAGGTATAAAATTAATCATAGGACCTGGAACTTTTTTTTTAACAAAAGGATAGGACTTTGATGAATAAGTCAGGACAGAACAAAATGAGCTTGTCTACACAGTTCAACTGTTGCTCTTTGAGATCCAGGTCAAGGAGACGCGATGACTGTGGTCTTTATTTACAAGAACATCCCTGCATGTGAGCACAGATGAAAAACAGCATGAGGTATTCTGTTAGTGTTTCCAAGAAAACTTCAAGACTTTTCCTATACATACATACATATATACATTGTATATATCAGAAAAATGAGGACCAATTTTGTCATACCTCCTCTTTACGTATTAAAGAAATTGTCAATTATGACAAAAAAGAAAGCAAATCTACTCCACATCACTGTGATAGCTCACTCCTCAGTGGAGATGAAAACAAAATGACCATTTCATGAGCTTCCTGGATAACATACATACTTTGCAGCATTTCTCAGAGAATTTCCCTTTTAATTATGTACAGAATACATAGATATGAAAGCAGAAATATGGCTTTATATGGTGACACACACATAGTTCAAGTATTGCAGGCTGAAGAGAGTGTAGGGCTAGCCTGAGCTATACAGTGAGTCCCAGGATACCTTAAATTATGTAATAAGACCCTGTCTCAAAGTAAAAGTTAAACACATATATGAATACACATATATGCCCCCACACATGCATAAACTTGTACATGTGCACACATATCTTTCGATGCAAGCCAAAACAGTTACCATTTTGTCACTTTCTGAATTTCTGTAATACACTTGGCTGTGTACTGTTTATAAATTTGAAACTCTCTGTATGTTTCCACACACCAATTTTGGAATCAAAATATATTATCTAATTTTGTGTGAGTCATGTCTTGTACTTTGTTATTTGTCTCAAGGCATCAACTACAGGACTTTGTACTATTTATAGTACTTCTTAATTGGCTGATTGTCACCGACTATTGTTTTAGGAATATCTCTATAGTCACAGTACCAGGAATAAAGGTCTGTACCAGGACTCTGTGTGGTTCTCAATGTCAGGTATCAATTCACACAGTTTCTCATCATTATATAATAAAATAAGATGCACGCTAAAAATACAAGCTTTAAAGATTTTCCCCCACACTTGGATTGGGTCTGAATGGCTTTGCACATATTTTGGAGGAAAGATTGAAATCCACTTAGCATTATGAATCAGCTGTCTATATTTATGACATCCATTTGATGGAGTGCATATATTTATTTGGGAATAGTTCCTGAGGGAATAAGGAAATCAAGATGAATGTCTTAGACTGCCTCTGTGTGATACCTGAGCAACTTACACATTCTACCAAATCAGTAAAAATGCAAAATCATGCAAGCATGCAAGTTAGTTGTTTGGAATTTTGAGTGCAGAAAATCGGAGAGGATGGATTTTTTATTTTTCATTATTTTGCTTATATTAGACACAGTTCTAACACCGAGAATAATATTGCACTTTTAAATTTGGTGCATGGAAACTATATGGCACTGCTTGACATTCTTTATTTGCATAATTATTTGTTAAGCGAATGCTCCAGGTTTTCTTTTTTCTCTTCTTTTCTTTTCTTTCTTTTTTTTGGCTCCACAGTAGGCTACATGTTCTTCTCTTCTCTTTCCTCTTCCCTTCTTTTTTGTCTTCTCTTCTCTTCTTTCTCTTCTCTTTCTTCTCTCCTTTCCTCTCTTCTCCTCCCCTCTCCTCCCCACCCCTTCCCTCCTCTCCCTATCTCTCCCTTTTCTTTTCTCTTTCCTTCCTTCCTTTAACACAGGGTTTCACTTTGTAATACAGGCCTTAAACATACAATCCTGCTGTCGTGGCCTCCTGAATGGTTTATGGAGTAAAAGCTTCTTAACAGGTTTGCTTAGGCTGACAGATAGCCTTGTCGAATCATTACTGAGTCCAAATTGACATACTTGCAATTAAAAGGCAAATGAATTCCAATATCATGCCAAAGTCCAAAGATACAGATAGAATCAATAAAAAAGTTAATGGCTTTATTTGATTTAAAGTAAAGGATACTACACAACACAATGATTTATTCCCTGTGGTGCCTCTTGTCTTATTGTGTGTGTTTGTAAATGAATGTGTACATGTGTTCATTTTCTCATTATTCTATTCAATGTGTTTAAGAATTAGGTTTGTACAGGGAGTAATACCAAAATACTATGGATGTCTCCTGTATTGCATATTTTTTGCACACAATTGTTGAATACAATAATCTCCCTTCACAGCATGTTCGTTACACTTTCCCAGGCTGTGGTTAGGGTGGCCTTTGAAATCTTTCAGGGAGCTGTTTTTCAGTGTTAATGCAAGGCTGAGTAGAAATAGGCACCAGAAGTTAGATGTGGAAAGATAGGGTAGGGAAAGAACAGGGAACTATTGAATAGAACAGTTGTCAGAAATACTGCTCTCTTTCCGAATATCAGTGTCAATGATGCTGGAAAATGGGAGAAGCTATTTCATCCTCAGCACCTGATATGTAGAACCACATCTCTAGGAGATGATGTCTTTATCCTTGGCAAGAAGAATATGCTCTAAGTTCCTGTAAATGGAAATTTATTAGCTCTTCTTTATGAACCTAAAATGACTCTTTCTATACAACTCTGTCTTAAGACACGTGCCTGAGACTGCTGGAGTATTCTCTGTATGCCTTCATGGATAGCTATTTTATTATCTAAATTAGCTAGCAGTGCTGTTGTATGTGCAGGGTTGTATATGTGTGTACAAGTGCACATATTCAACTCAGAATTCACACGTGAGCATGAATATAGAGACCAGTGACAACTTTGGATGTTTTTCCTAAAGAACCATTTTATGAGACAATGTCTTTTGCTGGCCTGGAGATCACCAGTGAGGCTTGACTGGCTATCCAGTTAGCACAAGGAATCTACCTGTTTCGACCTCCCTAGTACTAGGATCACAAGAGCACATTACCATGGCTGGCATTTCCATGTGGGTTTGGGAGTTGAATTTAGGCCCTCATGCTTGGTCAAAACCCTACCCCAGCCACTCTTCCCCTGTTCTAAATGAGATCACCATTCATTCATAGAAATGCACACTGCTGGCCATTAAATTTGCCCCCACAATAATCCTTTTTTTAAAAAATTAATTTTTTAGCTTGCATATATAGATTTAGGTATCACCCATTCTAGCATTTTCAGGATTTTTTTTTTTTTTTTTGAGGCAGGGTCTTGCTCTAGCCCAGGCTGACTCAGAATTCATTATGTAGTCTCAGGGTGTCCTCGAACTCACGGCAATCCTCCTACCTCTGCCTCCTGATTGCTGGGACTAAAGACGTGCATCACCATGCCCAGCCATTCTTTCATTGTCAAATACATTTTGTTATGTTGATTGCCATCTCTAATTTCACTCGCCCTGTATCTTTGTCCCTTGTGTTCTTATATTTTCACTTTAGTTTCCAGTTATACCATTGGAGGTTTTGCCCATATTTGTGCATATCTACACCTATCTTTCTACCTATCTCTATATATTTTTCAGATATTACACACTAAAAGCTGCACATAAGAACAAACATATGTTTTGGCCTTTCTGAATTTAAGTCACTTCACTTAATATGATTCATCCACGATTAACCTTTTTTATTCTACAAATTTCATAATTTTTATTCATACTGCTGAATAGAATTTCATTGTATATTTCATTTTTATTATCCATTCATCTGCTGGTGGAAATTTAGGCTGATTGAATTTCTTAGCATTGTAAATAGAGCTGCAATAAACATAGATGTACAAGTATCTCTCTAGTAGTGTGGAGTCCTCAGAGTGGGTACTCAGGAGTGGTATGGGTGGGTTTCATGGGAGTTCTACTTCTAAGTTTTTGAGATATCTCTGTATGAATTGCGCAATGGCCATACTAATTGGCATTCCCACTAACAATGGATAAGGACTCTCTTTTCTCTGAATCTTCATCAGCATTTGCACAATAGCCCTACATTATTGTTTCAATTTTATATTTCAGAGGCACAGATAAAACCCTTATGCCCCATAGGAAAGATATAATTTTGTTTATAAAAGTTATTTTGTGTTTATAAGATTGCACTGACCCGCCCTGGGGAAATGATGAGCTGTAGTTGTAAAAGCAAGTGGAATGTCTCTTTAATGCTCCATGGCCTTTTCCAAGAAGAGAAAGCTACTGATCCCCTTGGAAAATCAAAGATGAGTGTCCATCTCAAAGTTGCTCCTCAGCCTCTCACTATATGGCAACAAACACAGACTGAGTCGCACGGATGACAACTACTTATATTCGCACAGTCCTCTATGTTGGAAGCCCAAGGACGAGATGCTGCTTCTCCCTTGGCTTCCTTTCTTGACCCACAGGTGGTCATCCACTGGCTTCTTTGAGTCCCCTCACTGTCTTCCCTGTATGTCTGCACTTTTGCCTTTATCAAACCTGCTTCTGATATCAGAGACCAGATGAAACAAAGCCCACCTTCACGACTTCATTTTATTTTAATTGCTTTTCCTAATACTTGTATTCCAGTGGTGAGATTTAGGATTTTGGCATATGAATTGTGGATGGTTCCAATTCAACCTCCAATGCTGCCTTTCTAGCAAGCCCAGGGCCAAACGAGGTGTGCACAAGATCACCCAACTGTAGTTCTTCAAGGTCACACGGCCTCAAATGGAAGCAATTGATGCATTTTCTGCATTTTCCCAACATTCTCCAGACTGCCAGTTCCAGAATATTTGCAATTAAGATATGATGCTTTTCCAATGTGGGGAATAAAGAGGCTTCTGAGCTTCTCAGTGTAAACCATTTTGCACATAGACAGTGGGGGAAGGATAAATACAAAGACATCAAGAAACTTCACAGGATTAAGTCAGATGGATGCAAACAGAACAGGGTTTTCTTTCAAAAATCATAAAACACATGTTAGTTTAAAAAGTTTTGAATATAGGCAAAAATAACCTAAGGAAATTGTTTGCAACAACTATTGGATAGGAAAGAATAACTCAAGGTAATGTTTAACTTAATTTAAAAAGATGAAATGACTGAATATAATATAGCCAAGGTGAATGAGAAAAATTAACCTATGGAGGAACAAATTGCTTACAAGGATTATCTATATCTTGGAAAAATATATCTGTTTGTGGTAACATATGGTCTTCTCTTTAAAAGCATAAGCTTCTTCAAATCCCATGAGGCATGCATTTTCTAAATAGTTACTTAAACTTCACAAACAAGCCAAACAACATATGGAATAATTATGATCTGCATAAAATATGATGTGGGAAATGTCCCATAAATTCTTACCAAGTTTGTTGCACATTTTCTTGTTGGAAACAACAAACAAAAGGTAAAAAAAAGTGGTTTCAGTTTATTATCATTTTTCAAATTGAGCTGTCTTTTAATAACTTTATACATGGTTATTGCTCTCCATTACTCTAAAGAACATATGTATTTTTTCTATGATGTTACAGAAGAATCTGTGTCAGGTCCCAAATGCTTTCAGTTCTGTCAATCATGGCTCATTCATGGTATTGCAGATATTCAGAAACCATCATGGACACAACTACAGTATACCCCTGATGTACTGTGAAGGAAAAGTTCCCTCTGTTTCTGAGATGAAAGTAAACAAAACTTTCTCACCCACTCACCAACCCACAGAATATTTTAAAGGAAGTTTGTTCATGGTTATATGTGACACATGGACATAAAAGATGAACCAATGTGGCTTCTGCAGCCTGAACTTGATGGCATCCATGTATACCACAATCAATGCGGTACACATTTCTATATTTCTCTGTGTGTCTTGCATTTTGAGGGACTCTGGGTACAGGTAATATATTAGGTAGGCCTGTTGAGACTGAGCATCTTGGATGTATTGAAGTTTAGAATGTTGTATCTATTTACCTTGTCCCTGGTGTGGTAAATTTTTGTTAAAGGAACTAGAAGTCAAAAATCTAGGCTTTGTCACAGACTACAAAGGTCAATTTCACCCAAAACAAGTCTGGCAACCAGAAACTCTAGAAAGTCTTCCCTAGCACTATTGGGATTATCTCTCCAAAACTTTTACAATAGCTACCCAAGCTGACTATAATAGTATCATTAGTTGTTTAGAGAGCTTCTGAGTTTTAAATAAGAATATATAATAAGTCACTTTGTAACCAACAAAGCATTTAAAATCATAAGTTCTTCATTTTTTATAGTCTACCAAATTGACTTAATTGTGGCTAAGAAAGAACAATTGTAGACTTGAAGAAATGGTCCACTAAGCTCTAGCTTCTGAGATAGAACTGAAATGTGCCCTGAGAGACACTCTGTCTTCTCCTTTGCTGTGATAGAATTACCTGCCTGGTATCAACTCTACTTTTGCTTTGGAACATCGAAGGCCTCACCTGTTTTGCCATTTCTGTGGTTCTACCTTATCTCTGTGATGTTTTATATATCCTTCAACTTTTTTGATAGGTTCATAACACACACATTACAAATGCAGGACTGACATCCATGTTAGTGATGAAACAAGATGTAATGTGCTCTTTTCATAACTAGCTGTTTCCTTCACTCTATTTGCTTCATTTCAACAAGGTGGTATTGTTATTGATGGAGTATTTCTATCATTTATGCAATGCTTTCTTCACCAATGACATAGCTTCCTCTTAAGCTGTTGCATGGCACAGTAAAGACTGCATAGGCTTATATGATACACAGAGTTAAACACTCCTAACTCAGGCATAGGCACAAACTTGTGAGAGATTCAGTGATCATGACAGACCACAAGGACATCTTTGGCAAATAAATCTAGTGGCCCCAAGATGAAGTAAGAGAGAAGCCATCACCAACACCACACACACCAGCAAAGCAGGCAGAGAAGAGAGAGATTTCCTTCTCCTCAAGCTTCTTTGCATCCTAGGGCCTACTGCGCAGCCCACTATGGAGGAAAGGTTCACTCTGGAGGTAAATCATCCTTTTTTAGTTAATCCTTCCTGTAAGCAACCTCAGAGACCCACCCAAGATTACCATAAAGATTACTTAACAGCTCAAGTTGACAACACAATTTAACCATCACACTCTGTATATATACACAGGTATAGAATGATATCTATTCCTCAGGAAGTTTGGTCAGATAACTCCAGAATCATAAACAGAAAGATGGCCAAGAAAAGTGATAAACAGAAGAAATATAGTCAACAAAAACAAGGTGAGCACAGAAGATGAAATAAATAGAATCTTTACAAAGATAGTAACTAATGAAAGATAATTTTTGGAGTATATACTTCAGAAAATTCACAAAAAAGAATAGGAATAAGCAATTAAAATTAAGATTCATATTTTTAAAATAAAGTAATTCTATTTATGAGTATATCTTCATGCAAATGCAGGATATGTCCTAATTACTTATTGAAATTTAAGTTGACCATATCATGAAATGTAGAGATATTAGATCCTGGAAAAGTAAACTATTTTAATTTTTTTCTACGTCTGTATGTCTGTTGATCTGTAGTGTCCAGGTGGGAAAATATACTTTACTTTGCCAGTGTCTGTCAGTTACAGGAGAAACTATTGGTAGAGAGGGGAGGGCTAAAAATGAAGTGTATTTGAGGTACAAATGAGCTCATTTGCATCAGTTGTGTATCTTTATACAGAAAGCATAATAAATCAGAGGATGGTTGCCAGCTTGTCTGTGTTGAATTGCTTTTTTGTTTGTTTGTTTATTTTGTGCATGTGTGTGTGAAGTAAGAAAGATTTCCTCTCTTATGTTTGTTTAAGTGTTTTTTTTTCATATATTTATCTTAATTTATCATTTTTACAATAAGCATATATTATTCAAATAATTGTAAATAAACATATAAAGCATGGTTTTGTGGATGGATATTCATACGAACTGAATTTCATAGAAAATAAAGACTATCTTCTCTCTCATTGTATTCCTTATTGCATCTAGAAGTGTCCTTCTACAGGTCATTAGTAAATGTTTAAAGTAATCATCTCTGAAATCTAAAGACATCAAGTACTGTTTGCTATAAGAAATTGTATTGTTTGGAAATATGTATAAATTGATGATAATAAATGTCAAATAGTTTGCTAGAAAAATGCAAATCAACTGAAAACAGAGATTTAACACTAAACATGTTGTTGAGTGATAATGAAGCAATTGCTATCATGAGAATCCTAATTTTAATTAAATACTGATTTTTATATGAAATAGATTTGATCTCATTTCTTCCTATGCAGCATTATTAGCATTGGGGTGAATGTTGGTGAAACAGTCCTGACTGGTAAAACAGGAAGAGGAACACATGGGCCCATCCATATGTTTATTCAAATCCAACCATGTCAAGAATTACCTAGCAACACAGTGTAGAGACAAGACACAGAATGAGCAGCCAGGTTTATGACAGCAGAGAGAAAGGAATGCTGCATAATCAAATGTCGTAATTGCTGATTTCTTTTTTAAGGAAGAAATTATGAGATTAGTTTCCAAGCTATGTTTACTGTGTAAGTGAAGAGCCCAAACTGCCAAGCATCACATATGCCGTGTTCTTGGCTTGGGAGATACGACTCTATCTTCTGTCTTCATAATTCCAGATTTCTAGTGAGAGATACAGGCAGGCATGCTTCTCAAACCTGCCAAGAAGAGGGGGACAAATCTAAATTCACAAATCACAACAAGATTCCTATGTGCTGTTTATATCCATGAATAAAAATATTCATGTGCCTACATGTACATAGACCCATATGCATGGATGTCTATATGTCTTTATAGTTCTTCAGAGCCCCATAAGTCTATGACATATATAGACAAAGTGTTTTGTTATAAGGAACTGACTCACAAGATAATTAAGGGTGAGAAGTTCCAGGATATGCAGAGAGCAAGCTGGAAACCAGCAGAGCAGATGTTGTCAGTTCTTGTTCGAGGCAGATGACAGAGTTCAATGTTGTAGCTCAAAGACAATCCAGACAGAGAAAAAAACAATTCTCAGACGTCTTACTGTAGTCGATTGCCAGTGGTTTGGGTGAAGGTGATTTGTGCCAAGAAAAGCAGTCAGTTTTGCTCTATGTTCAGAGAAAACTCCAAAATAATTTTTAGGGAAATGTTTGGGTATCACATGGCCAAGTCAAATTGATACATAAATTTAAAATTAATTCACACACACAATTCAATACTATGTATGTTATGTAGACATGTATTATAATATTTTGCACAGAACATATTTATGTTATATAATTTTATATATGACTTAAATTTTTATATACAGAGAGAAAGGAAGAAGACAGGAGGAAAACAAAGGAAGGAAAAGATAGAAGAAATTACATCAAAGAATTTTAGATGCTGTGTTAATTACTGACTATGTAAAATTTTGCAATTTAATAGCTTTTGAAAGTTATAAGTCCTAAATTCTTTTTAAAAGCCAGATGTTTCAGATTTATTCCAGGAACCAATGTAGTAAAAGTAACCAATCAACTTATGTACAGAATAAAACAACGAAATAATTTCTAAATCATATAATTATTAAAAATATAAGCAAAGGATACTCACTTTTGTATAACTATGAATGACTTAAAATCTGATTTTCATTTCCTTTAATGATAGTAAAACAGAATGCATCTGCAAGAATGCTCTTTTGTACTTGAGTACATAAGGATTTTTAGAACAGCACACATGAATTGTTTAACCTGACAATTAAAAAGAAGAGTCTGTTGTAGAATACTCACTAAAACTCAAAAGTTTGTCAGTATACCACCCAGCACAATGTATTTAGTCAATAAAGCGGTGTACATACATTTGAATTTATAGATTGAAAGCTTCTTCCTGTATACTATAAAAGGAAACTCATGAAGCTACATAGAGAATATTTTAGAAACTGATATTCATCTTTCAGAAATTCAAAAACAACAGTTTCTCTGTCCATTCCTGCAGGGAGCCGGGACATCGCCATGGCAGGATGGCGCCCCCTCTCTTGCAGCTAAGTGGGAAACAACTCCACCTTAGGCAATGCTTTGAGAAACTGTCCCTAGCCAATCCCGTGGCGCCTGGAGGTGGCAAGCAGGAGCCAGCCAATCATGGGACGATCCGTGTCTCTTTTCCTATAAAATCAGCTGATTCTTAGTGTTCGGGGCCCTCGCTTCCTTCCCCCCCTTCAAGCAAAGGCTCTCCATTAAAGTGTGTTGAGAAGAATCCTCGAGTCGTGGTTGTTCTTCCTCGTTGCCCGAGGAGCTCGCCACACATTCCTCCATGGATGGGCATTTGGGCTGATTCCAATTCTTGGCTATTATGAATTGAGCTGCTATAAATATAGTTGTACAAATGTTTCTGTGTTGAGATGTGACATCTTATGGATAGATGCCTAGTAGAGGGATAGCTGGGTCCATTGGAAGGATTATGTCCATTCTGCTCAGAAATTCAAAAACAAGAAAAAGTTTAATTTGGTTTCAAAGACATAGATCTGTTCATATGGATAGGGATTGCATACAGCCATAGATATATGTATTATCATATATATATATATCAACATATGTCAGTTTTAAATAAATGTGGATGATTTTTTTAAAGTTAGAATCCAATTTGCCCTTTACAAATGGGTTACTTCAGATTCATTAAATTCATTCATTAGGCCTCCATATGGGGCATTCTGAGTTAAGAGATAAATAAAAACATTTTGGAACAAATCTGTTATGTAAATAAGAACATGCAGAAGACAAGGAGAGCCTGAGATCTTGTGGGTTTTACAACTCTTAAATAATGAAATTACATAGTGCATTTGGGCAATGTCTTTTCTTCCCTTTCTGTCTTGCTTTCTATTTATTTGGTTTTTTTCTTTCTTCAGTGTTTGTGGTATACTTATATAAACTCACCACTACCATTTATGGATATTTTCTTATAAATATAAATACAATTATGAAATTATGTATGAATAAAATAACATTTAAAAAATTTCAAATATCTGTGCATGTTTTTAACCCAGGGACAGATATGTAGTACTGAAGTGGATGGGTCTTGTAGTTAATAGGCAGGACTGCGACGGCAACTCATGAACATCCGATGCTTGATTTTACAAAAGCTGTTAAACTCCTTTTTTTCTTTACTGCATCACTTTAGATTCAATTTCCATCAATACTATGAGGATTACTATTTCTGTGCATCGTCACCAACAATGTGTATTTCCTTTTTATTATGTTCAAAGCTGTTCAGTTGATATGAAGTGAATCTTATTTTGGTTGTATTTACTTTTCCAAAGTGGCTTGGAACTCTTGAGGATTCCTTTTTTACGCATGTTTGTTGATTATTTGTTATTTATTCAGAAAAATGTCTATTTAAATTGCGTGTTAAAATTTTTTAAATATATTGATTGTCAATGATTAGATACATTGTATGAGCAAATCTTATGATGGTACCCCCATTTCCCTCCTCCCTGTCCCCATCAATGCCCCGATTTGGGAGAGGGTTGTTTGATTTTTTATTATTTAATATTTTCAGTTCTTTGTAAATTCTAGATATTAGTCCTCTGTCAGTGTTATAGCTGGTGAAAATTATCTCCAAGTCTGATGGTGGTCTATTGGCTCTGAGTATAGTATGTATGTCTGTACAAGCTTTTAAGCTTGATGACGTTTCATTGGTTAAGTGATTTTTGACCTCCATGGCCTACTGGAAGTTTGTTCAGGAAGTTTGTCTCTACTCCTATCTTGTGGATTTTTCCTCCTATTTTTTCTTCCAGGGTTTTCAGAGTTTCAGCTCTTACATTGAGGTCTTTGATCCATTTGGAGTTGATTTTTGTGCATGGTGAGAGAAGAGGGTCTATTTTTTATTGTCCATAATAAGTTACAATGTTTAGTGGGCAAACAATGAGAGGGTCTATTTTCATTTATTTTTTTACACATATTTATCCAATTTGTCCAGCTCCATTTGATGAAGATGCTATCTTTATGCCAGTGAACCTCATTGGCACCTTTGTCGAAGATCAAGTAACTATAGTTACTCGAACTAAGAGTCAGGTCTTCAATTCTTTCCATTCATCTGTGTGTCTGTCTTAATGTCAGTGCGACACTGTTTTTGTTATTATGGCTTTGTGGAATGTCTTTAGATCAAGAATGTTTATTTCTTTTTTTAATTTTTGGATTTTTTTTTGTTTTTTTGAGGTAGGGTCTTGCTGTAGTTCAGGCTGACCTGGAATTCACTATGTAGTCTCAGTGTGGCCTCAAACTCAATTTTTTAAATGTTATTTATTTATTTATTTATTTATTTACTTATATGAAAACCCAAAATAAATAGAGAGCAGAGCGACAGACAGAGGGACTGGACTCTCCAGGGCCTCCAGCCTCTGCAAACAGCTCCAGATGCATTCACTACTTTGTGCATCTGGTTTTCCGTGGGTTCTGAGAATCAATCCCAGGTTGTTAGGCTTTGCAGGCAGGTGCCTTCACCACTAAGCCACTAAATTGCTCATTTTAATTGAGTTATTTTTACAGTAGAGTGGCATGATTTTTTTTGGTTATTGTTTTTAATATTCTGCAGGTTTTATCTATTCTCTTGATTGTCTTAATTTTCTTGATAAGGTCTTTAACAGTTTTTGTAGTTTTAATGAAATTCAATTTATTTTTTATGTAGTCAACTATATTTTGAATGGCATATTCAGCTTCATATATTATAACAATCCAGCTTGAATGAATGCCCATTTAGATTCAAAAGTATTCAAAAATGAAGCTGCTACTAACACTGTCCCTGTACTTTTAGGCAGTTATTTTCACCATGTGATTGTTTTATATGTATTATTTTTCCATTCACCATGATTTTTTTAATATAAATTTATTGTCCATAATGAGTTACATTATTTAGTGGGCAAACCATGAGTTGTTATCCCGAATTCCCCAATCCCCCCCTCCCCATCCCTGATCAGTTGTATATCCTCCTCCGTGGGCTGTCTGTATTAGTCCTTGTGGCAAGGGATCCTGTATATCTTAGTACTCAGCCCGGTCTTCCTGGCCCAAGTGTGTTGTTACTGATGGGTGCCATGCCTCCGGACAGTCTCCCCCACCACGTCTCTCATAATCTTTCTGCTCCCTCTTCCGCTCAGTTCCCTGAGTCGTGGTGGGTGAGTAATAAGGCTGCTTTAATGTTGCGAGCTTAGGGGTCCTTGTGTCGAAAATCCTTGGTTTCTGTCTCATTGGCCTATCCTGTGTTGATTGAATGACTGTGGTTATAGGTCTCTTGTTCATCTGTCATTGTCTGCTGGGTTCCCTATGGATTCTCCACAATATGACTGTGGTGGCTCCTCTTCTGGCATATGCAACCATTTTAATAATAAGATAGCAAATGAATTGGTTCTCAGCAACAACATCAATAACACAACTGATAAATCAATACTTATTAAAAAGGCTGAGAGCATGCTGTGTCTGCCTGTCTTCCTCCCATATTGTCCATAAGGAGAACTTTGCTTATGTCTAGATATCGTTGTAGCAATTCTCCTTCGTGTCCCCTCCCAGCCACTAATCAATGCTTCACATATGAGAAATTTTATAAACAGAATAAATTTTTATTTGTGAATAAATAAAATCAAACATCCTAGAGGAGCCCTTATAAATAGACCTGTCTCTTGTAAAACACAATAAAATGCAAATAAGTAGCCTTAAGTGAGGATCAAGTTGATATTGAACTTTATGATCCTGAAAGAGGATATGGGAAAGGAAGAGATATTTCCAGGCAGTGTGGGACACCTATTCTGTAAATTTCTCATACCCACATCTATCTAAACGGATAAAAGACCTTATCATTTCATAGATAATTTGTGTCTCAACCAATCCATGGGGAAGTAGCTGTCAACTTAATGAGCTGTGGTGTTGTATACAGCACCTCCTGTAGTTATCACTCACATAAACCTAACATAACACCCAGTGAAGGTGGCCAAAGTGTGTAACAGGAGCCACTAGGGAGCAGGCTGAGGACCAGAACGACCTCAGGGGTGTTGGGAGGCACTTCAAGGAGAACTAGCAAAATGTTATCATGGGAAAGTCCAAATACCAGAAAGGGTGTGTATATATGGTAAAGTCATCATGGCATGGAAGGATTTGCAGATCTGAATCTATGAAACATTGTCTGCACAAGAGACAGCCTGGGTTGAAATTATGGGGTCCCCACAGACACCCCATTAAGCACTGCATTGGAGATGGGGAGCACTGTGGTAAGGGAGGGACGGAAGGCAGATCCACTTCCTTTTTGAGGTCCAGGATGATGCAGACACACCATCTCTGATGATCTGGGTACCATGGAAAATACTCAAATGAGGATCTCCTAGACTCCTGTGCTTGAACACTTGGTACCGGTTGGTGGCACTGTTTTAGCAAGTTGTGAAGCCTCCAGGAGATAGAGCTTAGATGGAGGAACTGGGCTCCCAAATAGCAGACCTTCAGCTTTCCAGCCTGGACCACTTAAACCCTAGCTCCTCTCTCTGTGAAGTATCCCAGGCAAGCATTCTGCCTCTATGACCCCAGCCATGCCTTCCTGCTATTATGGACTAAAACCGAACTCATGAGTCCAAATAACCATTTCTTTCCCCTAAATTGCTTCTCTAATGGTTTATCACAGTGATGAAAAAAAAATAAACTGACATAGCTTTGGTTTGTTTTTATTATTTTGTCTTATTTTTAAATTTGCTTTGGCCTGATATCTCAGGAACACTTTTTAACCCAGATTTCAACCCTGTGTAGCTCACTTCTCCTTCCTAGAAGAGATGACCTAATAGACCCGCACTCATTTTCCATATCAGCTCTGGTCTCTGCTGAAGTGTGAAGATTCAAAACTGCTACTCCAAAGAGACAGTTTGATAGATGAATGGGCTTTTGAAAGTTTAAACTCAATCCTTGTCATCATTTTTAACCTTCCATCTTAATACTGTACTATTTTGCCTTACATAAATACAAAAGTTACCTCTGAAACTATTCCCGATAAAATTTTTATACAGCTCTCACTGCTTCATTCACTTTCTCTTTAAGTTTCTCTTTTCAAATCCTATTATCCCCTGAAGCATTGCCCATAATTTTCTCTTCTTGTTAGCTTACTGCCTTGTTAACTGAGATCCTTTATTTCATGCAGGGTATTTGTTCACGCTTACAATCTAGATCTCGCCTACCATCAATTGACTTGAAAGTTTCTATGGTGCCTCTTCGGCACTAAATCTTGTACTTTATTCTCATCTGAAACCTCTTCTGTGTCATTTCATATCCATTTTTGTATAAATCTTCACTTCATTTTCTCTGTTCTAGCTGAAATTACTTTGTCTCATCATCAGTGAAATAGAAGGCATCCTCTGTCTCTTTCTCTCTCTCTTTCCTGTTTCTTTTTTGTTTACATTTTTATTTTATTTTATAAATTATATCTTTATTATCGATATTTACATACACTGGATGAACAAATAATGGAATGGTGTAAATACACCTGGACATACAAACAACTTTGCCCCTCTTTTCAGTTAAGATTCATGGAATTAGTTATATGTTTATTTTTCACAAAGCATTTCAATAACTTTAACAACTGTTGATATGCAAAGTATTTTGCTTGGAGTTGTGAAGTACACATTAAGCAAGCAACACTTATTTCTGTTCTCAGTTTATTTTCCACCATAATAGTTGTGAAATAGTTTGGATTTGTATATATTCATACAAATAGAATTATTATATGAGGATTTATGTTAGCGTACATGAAATTTATGCCAAGATGACTGGAAATTGTAATGTGGAAGAGCAGGTATTTAGATAGAATTAGAACAGTGACAAAAGCTTTGTGAATCTAGGAGTGGGGTGAATATGAAAGATAGACTATGGAAGTTAAGTAGGCAGACTTTATTTTTCTTTCTTTTTAAAATTTTTTTCCTTTATTATGCATAATTAGATACATTGAATGAGCAAATAATGTGTTGGTATCTCTAGTTCCCCAATTTCCCTGTTCCCTGTCCCGCATTAGCTGGGTATCCTCCTTCATGGGCAGTCTGGGTCAGTCCATGGGGTAGGGAGTTATGGATAGGCTAGGAGTCAACCCGGTTCCACCCCCTCCCTTTGTATGTTGTTACTGAGAGAATCAATGTCTCTGGGAGTTCTCCCCCACCATGGCTCTTACAGTCTTTCCGCCCCCTCTTCCACTCAGTTCCCTGAGTCACGGTGGATGAGTATTAAGGCTGCTTTATTGTTGAGGTCTTAGGAGCCTCTGTACTTCTGCTTTAGGTTGTGTTGAAAATCGTTGGTGTCTGTCTCACTGGTTCACCCTGGGTTGACTGATTGGCTGTGGTTACAAGTCTCTTGCTTATCACACCTCTCTCTGTGGGGTTCCATGTGGAGCATCCACAGTAGGTCTGGGGTGGCTCATCTCTTGCCGGAATGTCAGCTATCAGCCTTCCGTTTGTTGGTAGGGCTGGAAAGGCCACTGCTCTCTCACTACCGTCTGAAAAATACAAACAGTATCTCCATCAAAGAGTGAGATCAGTAGAGGTTACCTGAGATACACATTTCTGAATTAGTTAGATTCTATTGTTAGTAGCCTCTTTGTAAATTACTTGTAAAGTGCATTTCTCTTTGGGGTACTTCAGCAAAGTGGCAGCATAAAAATTAACACACAAAATTCAGTAGCCTTTCTATATGCAGAAGACAAGCATACAGAAATAAACGTCAGAAAGACTGTCCCATTATCTACAGCCTCAAAGAAAATCAAATACCTTGGAATAGTACTAACCAAAGTTGTGAAAGACTTATACAAAGAAAATATTGAAACACTTAAGAAGAAAACAGAGGAGGATGTGATAAGATGGAAAGATATTCCATGCTCATGAATAGGGAGAATCAACACAGGATAAGCCAGTGAGACAGAAACCAACAATTTTGACACAAAGACCCCCTAAGCTCACAACCTTAAAGCAGCCTTAATACTCATCCACCACGACTCAGGGAACTATGCGGAAGAGGGAGCGGAAAGATTGTGAGAGCTGTGGTGGGGGAGACTATCCAGAGGCATGGCCAGGAGAACCTGGCTGAATAGTAGGCTATCCATGGTCCCCTGTCACAAGGACTGATCCAGACGACCCATGGAGGAGGTTATCCAGTAGAGGGGGGAGGGGAGGGCAGCGGGGAATTGGGGATAACACCTCATTGTTTGCCCACTAAATGTTGTAACTCATTATGGACAATAAAAAGAAAAAAAAAGAAAAAAATGTCAATAATGTCAAAAGCTATTTACACATTCAATGCCATGCCCATAAAAATCCCAACCTCTTTCTTCACAGACATAGGAATAATCTCAAAATTTATTTGGAAGGGCAAAAGACCTCAGATAACTAAAACTAGTCTAGGTACAAAGACTAACTCAGGAGGTATCACCATTCTTGGTTTTAAAACCTACTACAAAGCCATAGTAACTAAAACAGCATGGTACTGGCAGAAAAACAGAGAGACCAGTGGAATAGAATTGAAGACCCAGCTTTTAATGAAAGTAACTTTAGTTACTTGGTCTTCAACAAGGTTGCCAACAATGTACTCTGGGCTAAAGATAGCATCTTCAACAAATGATGCTGGACAAATTGAAGAAACACGTGTAATAAAATGAAAATAGACCCACTCCTTTCACCATGCACTAAAATCAACTCCAAATGGATCAGAGACTTCAATATAAACCTGTAACCCTGAACACCCTGGAAGAAAAAATAGGAGGAATCCTACATGAGATAGGAGGAGGGAAAAAGTTCCTGAGCAAATCTATAATAGCCCATGAAGTGCAATGTTCACTTAAGCAATGGGACCTGATCAGGCTCAAAAGCTTCTGTACAGACAAAAATACCATACTCAGAGCCAATCGACCCCCATCACACTGAAAGATGGTTTTTATCAGCTATAACTCAGATGGACACCTAATTTCCAGAACCTACAGGGAACTAAAAAAATTAATAATAAAAACTCAAACAGTCCTCTAACAAAATGGGGCACAGATCTCAACAGAGAATTCACAGAGGAGGAAGCACATATGGCCTTTATGCAGCTGAGAGAGTGCTCAGCATCCTTAAGCATCAGGGAAATGCAAATCAAAACCGCATCCTTAAGCATCAGGGAAATGCAAATCAAAACCGCAATGAGATTCCACCTTACTCCAGTCAGAATGGCATTCATAAAGAAAACCAACAACAATCATTGCTGGTGAGGATGCGGGGGAAAAAGGAACCCTCATTCACTGCTGGTTGGATTGTAAGCTTGTTCAACCACTTTGGAAAGCAGTGTGGAGACTCCTCAAAAGAATAGACATAGAGCTACCAATGGACCCAGATATCCCTCTACTAGGCATCTACCGGCAAGATCTCACACACATCTCAATTCAGAGTATTTGTACAACTATGTTTGTAGCAGCTCAATTCATAATTCATAATAGCCAAGAATTGGAATCAACTCAAATGCCCATCCATGGAAGAATGGATAACAAAACTGTGGTATATTTACATGATGGAATTTTACTCAGCTAAAAGGAAAAATGGAAAACAGAAATTTAAAGAAAAATTTAATGAAAAATTGGAGCAGATCTTACTAAGTGAATTCTCAAAAGAACAGAGAATCAAATGCTTCATATTCTCCCTCGTATGCAGTTCCTAAACAGGTTGACTGTAAACTATACGCAGACCAGTCGAGAGAAGTGAGAAATTGTGAAAGAAGGGTAAGGGATAGGGGGAGGAGTTGACTTAAACATGAAGCTAAACCAAAATCGGTTCAAAAATCATAAAATCCTCACGTAGATAATGTAGCCTATTGAGCAGGTAGTGGGCATCATTTGGCAACAGGGGTCTTGAATAGAGGTGGAGAGAGTCTAAGACCATGAAAAATTGATCAGTCTGGCAACTCCTGGTACTCCTTCCTTTACTGAGCTGTTGACCAAAGTGACCTGGGAGGTTCCAAAAATAAGACAGGATTCTGTCAAAGTGCTTGAATGCCCACCCCAGGTCTGAGGCAGGATCCTGTTGCTGAACAAACCACAGAAAGCCATCAATCAGCACTCAGATACCCTGTGAGGTCCAGAATGGTAACCAGCCCCCAGATGGTAGTTAGTGCAGTGCTGGAAGGCACTGCATAAGCTGCCAGGGAAAGCTGGTCAACGACAGTTGGAGTAAACAGAGACCACTGATATGAAATGCAGTCGGCCACCATGAGTAGTCTGAACACAGTTCCTACTGGGAAACTTCATTTTCTTTTAAGCCATCTGTTTTTGTGCAAATAATATTGATAGTGATGAAACAGAGTGGGGTGCATTTTTCTCATCATTACAGTGTGACTGATTCTCCTCTTGTATTATTGACACTGGTTAGATTGGTCCCTACCTTTACAGGTATGATTTTACTGTACTCAGTTTGATTTTCTTGATTTCTGGAAGCCTTTCATCCTTGATATAAAAACACATCACTGTTTGTGAATACTAATAGTATTACACAACTTAGAATCCTAAATGCAGTATGTAGGCCCCTTATTTCCAAAGTCCTAATGTTGGTACCCAGAAATCTTTCTCCTGTGCTAAAGAAGGGAAATCTGGCTTTGGAACTGGAATGGATAGCAGATATCCAGGTTCCTTTTAGATGCTGAGGAGACGTTTCAGCGCTGCATCTCTACTTCAACAAAGTTCACTCCACAGCTCTTCAAATGTCCCCTTAATCCTTTAATTTCATGAAATCACAAAACTCATACTAGACTCAGCATAAACTTTGACATTTTTTAAAAATATATACTTTTATTTATTTATTTTCAAGTGGGGGAGAAAGAGAGAGACAGATGGGTTTATGAGGGCCTCATGCTGCAACAAAAGAAGTCCAAATACATGTGCTACTTTGTGCATCTGGCTTTATGTTGGTGCTGGGGAATCAATCTCTGGTCAACATAGGCTCATTGACTTTACAACCAAGTGCTTTTAAATATTGAGCCATCTCCCCAGCTCAGTGTTTAAAGGCACTTGCCTTTAAACAAACTTTGTCATTAAAAAAATTATTTACTTGAGGGTGGAGCTCAGTGGTTAAGACACTTGCCTGAAAAACCTAACCAGCCATATTTTATTCCCCAGTACCCACAGAAAGCCAGATGCACAAAGTGGTGCATACATCTGGAGTTTGTTTGCAGTGGCTAGAGGGCCTGGGGCACCCATTCTATCTCTGTCTTCCTCTCTCTGCTTGCAGATGAATAAATATTTAAAAAATTATTTATGTGTGTGTGTGTGTGTGTCTGTGTGTGTGTGTGTGTGTGTGTGTGTGTGTGTGTGTGTGCTACAGCATCTTCCCACTGTAAATGAATGCTGGCCTGGCTTTCTGTGTGTGGTTAGGAAACTGATTGAACCCAGGTCAGCAGACTCATCAAGCAGGTACCTTTAGCCACTGAGCCATGTCCTCTGTCCTAAGCTTTGTCATTTTATCACAAGTCACTGAAGAAGGCCCAAAAATCCCTAAGGGTTGCATAGTGTCTTGGGATAAAGGCATGGATATTTCAGGGTTTCATGAAGATTAAAAAGAAACCTAATAGTTTCTCTTTTATAACAAACAAAACAATAGCAAAGTATATCCCATGGTGGCTGTAGTAGTATCTCAGTGGTTAAGTGACTTGCCTGCAAAGCCTAATGACCTAGGTACAATTTCCCAGTACCCACATAAGTCAGATGCACAAAGTGGCATATGCACCTGGAGTTTGTTTGCAAGGGTTGCATGCTCTCTCTCTCTCTATCTCTTTGCTTGCAAATAAATAAAATATTAAAAACATATGTCACTGAATATTCAAATATTAGAGACATCAAATATTCAAAATGGAATACTATTAATGCATAGTTACTAAATAACTAATTTGTGTTATTTCTTTTTATTTAAATAACCAATTGATATGGAAAATTACTGTCTCAAGTCCACAAACAATGTTATCACACTTTACATTTTTAAATACTAGAAAGTGTTTCAATACAGCATATAGTAAGGATATATAACTAGGCTGCTCAGTATTACTTGTCTTATACTTTAAGGTTTCCAGATCTTTGTGCCTTTATGGTGTGAAAAAAGACTTTAACAATACCCATGTAGATCTCCTGATTGTAAACAAACATTTTGGGAGAGATTTTTCAAAATGCTCTCTTTAAAAAGAATGTCATTATGTCTATATCACATAGAGTTTATGTGCCTATAGTAACTCATGTATTTCATTGTATAATCCCTGGAAAATTAACATTTAATGAAAAGCTTTGAAATGAGTAAATTTTGTCATCCTCAAATTGGATTGTGATGATTTGATTTCTACTGGGGTCTCATAGGAAAATATTTCTTATGAAATGAATCTATTAATTCAAATAGAATATATAAAATTATGTTGTTGCTCTTCTGTAGAGCAATAAGACAATTTAAAAAAAAAATATCTGAATGAATAGCATTAGAATTAGTATAGTAAGTAGGATCCAGGGACTTCTAGTGAGTTTTTGTTTTAATCTTGTTGATAAAATAAAGAAAATATATTTCTCTTTGAAAAATACAGGTTCAATGAGCTATCATAAAAGTAAGACTGATTTTAAAAATAGCAAACAGACATGGGTGCATACACAAGTCACAATTCACATGCATGTGCACACATGAACAGAATACATACACAAACACACTAATGCTGCGTATTCTGTCTTGTCACACCATTAGCCCCTTAGTCAAGGTCAAGGTGCTTCAATGTGGAGGAATAGAAGAGACCATAAGTAAAGCATACATAACTAGGTATTTTGGATTACTTTCATTATGTCAGCCTTGCTAACATCCATCTTTCACTCATTGCCACAGATGTCTTTAATGTAACTTCTGTTTGACTTCCAGCCTGGAGTGTCTGGCTCTTTCTCACTCAGCATGAGGCTCTAACTAAAAAGCTTCATGACAGGATGAACTAAGAAACACAAAATCTGAAAATTAATTATAAATTTCTGGAGAAGCAGAGGCTTTAAAGAGATTATAATATTGATGGCAATTCATAAAGCTGTATTGGTGGCCTTCAGCTCATGGCTATGGGTAAGGAGATCCCAAATGTTGCCATCCCTCTGGCATAACACAGTAGGGGATAAAATATGTAGACTTTAAATCAAAAGATGGACTGCTAGATAAACCAACAGCCAGAGCCATTTTTTTCTGTCCTAGATTTCCAAGGCATTTCTTAGTTTTTATTGGAGATTGTTCAGATGAAAGCAGGTCTCCCTTTGAAGGCAAAGCAGGTCTCAGTCTGAGGGCATCTGAGTATCCAGTATCCAAGGTTGTCATAGCAATGGTTTAGGCAAGCAAAATAGGGCAGGTTATGGCTGGGGGAAGGTCTTCTGTTCTTCAGTTCTGATGGATGTCAGGTGTTGGTGAGTTTATACTGGTCCCTACAAGGGCCTCTCCCTCACACATACTCAGCATTCTTTGCCATAACAGTTTTCACTATTTTTATAAGAATTTTATTTTTCTTCATTGGCATTACAACATGTAGTTTTATATTTTCATTTCCTCCCCCATTTGACTATAAGCTTCAAGGAGTCAAATACATATCGAATAATTTACCTGTAATCCTACTCCCAGACTCAGGAAATTGGTTATATGGAATAAAAAGGGGATAAGTTGAAATATTAAGTGGTTATTGTGACTACAATTTTCTCAGCACATACACGTCCATAAAAGTTTGAATGGTTAGACTCATAGAGAAATGATCTATTGAATGTGTTCTCAAACGCCCCCCCCACATGTAAGTATAAAATGATGGATATGTGAATTAGCTTGATCATGACTGTTTTAAATGTGTTCATATCTCCAAACATCAAATTGGATACCTCAAATATATAAACATAAAATGTTATTTTTATTTTTCAAGAATACCTCACTATTGTACACCGTGAATATTCATTGTTTTGATTTGTCAAGCAGACCTCAATAAAATGGGGTAAAGAGTGTTTTGAACCCTACTGTTAATGTGAGACAATTAGAGGTCAATGTGTACCTTATAAAAAAAGCAAAAGTTTAACTCAAAATGAGTTTGATAGTTTTCCATTCTGGATCAAGTAAACATACAATAATGAAATCGTTACATCTTAATGTAAAATTCATCAAAATATACTTTTAGCTAGGATAGCCAAATTATAGAATAACTTTGTTTAAAAGTGCATTCATAATACCTGAAACTGTTTCTTTTACATAGTAATTTTAAGAAATTTAGGGGAGGGAGCCCGGTGCGGCCAGGCCTCAGGCACCTGGGAACCTCTACCCATGCTGGGAGGGCAAAGCCAGCTTCGGCGGGCACCAGGGACCACGCGCCACTGATAGGAGTGCAAGTCAGGCAGGAAGACACTGGGCTCTATAGTTGGGGTGATGGGACTGTTTTTACTGCAGCATGCCAACTGGGAACAGGGGCCTATGTGGTGGCTCTAAGACTAAACAGTCACAGACAGAGGGATCCACACAGGTAAAGTACTAAGCCTCTCTGGGGACAAAACACCCCAACAGGAAAGACCTTTGTTTAAGATAAAATGTGGTGATCTTTCCATTGGAAGCAAAGCAGGCTGAACAGAACTCCCCAGGGTGCCTGAGTCCCACTCCCCTACCTAGACATGGGAAGAAATCAAAGGAAAAAACCCAAAGAAATCAAAGACGGAACTCCCCAAACCAGGGCCCCTAGTCCCTTTATGGAACAGGAAAGTGGCAAAGGAGTAGAGGCAGCACATACACAATTAGAAAGAGAGAACAATATGACTCCTGACCACAACTGCAATGCAAATATGAAGCAGAGAATGGCTGATAATGGAAATTATGAGAAAAGACATGAATGAGATGAAGCTACCTAACTCAAGAATAGACTCCAGACTGAATTTAATGGAGAGAAATATGAATGAATTCAGAAACACATTAAGTGAATTGAAGATTAATCAACCAAGAGAGGAGCTAGACAATCAAATGATTAAATTTGATGAGGACTTTAAACTTAAAAATGATTATCAGGAATCCCTTTGAAAAAACAAAATTAGATTGGAAATTAGATCTCACCAAAGAATTGGAGACTATAAACAAAATTATAGCAGAAACATAATGAAAAGGAGATGTTAAAAACCTCCCTTGAATTAATCAGTCCCAGAGTTGATAATTTGGAGGACATACTTTCAGAAGTAGAAGACAAATCAGAAGGAATTAATAAGGATGTCATAGGTTTCAATAAATTAAAGAAATCAAGTGAGCAAAACATGAGGGATCTATGGAATACAATAAAGAGGACCAATATTAGAATCATGGGGATCCCAGAGGGAGAAGAAGCCCAGGCTAAGGGCATAGGAAATATCTTCAACAGAATTATTCAAGAAAACTTTCCATATCTAACAAGAGAAAGCCCACTCAACTTTCAAGGGGCCCAGAGGACTCCAAACAGACAGGACATGAAGAGGAATTCGCCAAGACACATTTTAATTAAGATGCCTAACATAGAAAGCAAAGAGAAAATACTCAAAGCTGCTGAGAAAAGCAAACCATAACTTACAGAGGAAAAGCCATCAAACTTATCTCAGACTTCTCATTAGAAACCATGAAAGCCAGAAGGGCTTGGAATAATGCTTTCCAGGGTCTAAAGAAGTATGGCTTTCAACCTAGACTACTCTAACCAGCAAAGCTATCCCTCATGATAGATGGAGAAATGAAAGTGTTCCATGAAGTAAACCAGCTCTATAGCTATTTGAACACAAAGGCAAAATTTCAGAAGATCCTGCAAGAGATATCCCACACAGAAGAAACAAGAAATCTACCTCAACAGAGTACCAGCGATCAGACACAACAATTGCAGTCAGTGTGCTAACAACAGCAGCAGAGACAACAACCACAATTAACCCTTCATCATGGCAGAACTTAAAGCAAACCTCACAGTTATATCACTGAATATTAATGGACTTAACTCCCCTATAAAAAGACACAGACTTGCAGGGTGGATCAGAAAAATGGACCCCTCCATCTACTGCCTTCAGGAAACGCACTTTATTTCTAAAGACAGAAATCTTCTTAGAGTAAAAGGATGAAAAACAGTTTATCAGGCATGTGGTAGTAAAAAGAAAGCAGGTGTGTCTACATTAATCTCTGACAAAATAGTTGTCATGGTTTGATACAGGTGTCCCCCACAAACAATTGAATGTGTTCTGATAGATCGATCCTCAGCTGATGGCAGTTTGGGTTTTACAACCTCGATGAAGCTGTGTTGTCGGGGGCAGGCTTATGGGGTTATAAGCCAGCTTCCCCTTGCCAGTGTTTGGCACACCTTCCTGCCGCTGTTTGCAGTGCTGTGGCAGA
>PVHP010015635.1:0-37127 GCA_004024765.1 Zapus hudsonius | reverse complement strand
ACACACACACACACACACACACACACACACACACAGACACACACACACACACACGCCAATAAAATAAAATAAGATAAATTACTGGGAACATCCTAGTAATTATAGATATTTTATTCCTAATAAGGTTCTCAGTTTAAAATCCTAGTGGTGAGATTATTGGGCCAAATGTGTCAACATGAAAGTCTTAATAGTCAGCTGTGTTTTAACAAGGTCCCTCTGACTCCCAGTGAACATTCACTGCAAAAAATCTTGATAGCAATAAGTTTTACTATGAAAAAATAAATAACTAGATGGCCAACTTGGACATTAAACAGTGTGGGAGAGTTATTTTGTTTTATTTCTGATTAGGTGGGCATTATATGTTCTACAAACTGGATAGTATCTGCATTTCCCTTATGACGTGATGATGGTCACTGTGGTTCAGGATCTGATATGACATCACCCTTGATGGCGGCTCCTTCAACTTTTCCATCTGTGACATCATAGTTTGTCTCAGTCGCCTTGTTCCCGGCACAGAACTACTAAGTCCTTTGTAGTTTTCTGAGTTATAGGAGGGGCTGGAACATCTTTTTGTTCTAATAGTTGCTCTTGATCTCTCTGTTTCTAATAGTGATCCTAAATTCCTTGAACTTTCCTGGGTGACAGGAGAGTCTTTGTTCTAATAGGTGGAGTTTTGGTGGACTTCTGGTTAGCTCCATGTTGGGGCCCAGTCAAGAGAAAGACCAGCCTCCCCTGCCATCCTCTGGGAAGAAAGAAGGGCGAGAACCTGTCAATATTCCTACCTTACGGAGCCTTGTTAAAAAATTCGTGAAAGATGGGCCTTCGAGAGCTTTCATGAGCACATCCATGTGCCAAGAGAGCGGCACCCCAAGCCCTGTGGACAGACCTCTCTGTTCCCAGAATTCTTCAGCCTCCTGCATGCATGTCTTCACCCAGCTGCATCCTCTGAGTCACTGTAACCCCATGAGCACAAGTGAGTGTGACGCTGGGCTCTTTGAGGTCCTGTTCTTAAATCTGAGGAGGGAGAGGTGGCAATCAGCCACTTGTCGCCAGCTGGTTAGAAGTCGAAATGATTCCTGGGGCTTGTGACTCATCATCTGAGGCTGGGGGAGGTCTTATAAGACTGAGCCCTTGGCCTGAAGTGTGTTTGTGGAAGGTTGTTGTTAGTGTCATAACTGAATTATAGGATACAGTGTTGGTACACACGATTGGTGTATTTCTTAGTGCGAAGGAAAACCCACCCATCGGCTGTCATATCGGCTGTGGCATGAGCATAGAAGCGCTTTTCGGTTTGTTTGCCATTCATGAAGGACAGATGCCAGGCCTCTGACTAATCTCTGAAGCTCATTACGATGGTGACTTTTAGACTCCACTGCCCTCAGTTTCACTGTGTGGATTATTCTATGGGCAAAACACATTCCTCGGTTAACACCTACACAAGTATACCTTTGATAAAATCTAACAGAAGAACTCACGGCAGACATGGCAAGAAGGAAAGATATCTCTAAGCTAGTGTGCCCAACACACACTGGGCTGTGAGAAAAATGAGGGGTCTCCTTGTCCATCCAGCAGGAAGTGTGGATTCCTCTGCTGGATGCCATTTCATAAAGTGGCTGAGCCTTCCTGGACTCAGGACGTGGGATATTTTGACATTCTTTTTCAGTTCTAAGATTCCTATAGTATATGAATTTGCAATGGAAGTAGTTATTCCTATACACAGTGATCTCTGTACTGATAGGATTAATTTTTTAGGATTATTCTTTTGTTTCCTGTGTTCTTAATGATTTTATTAGCATATATCAATTATACATATTGGGTTTCATTATGATGTTTTCATATGTATATGATTATATATATGCATATATAATTTAATTATACTAACACCCTTCCTTGCCCTGTTACCTTCTCTGATTCTCTTCCACTAGTGCTGATCCACTTCCTCTTCCCAAATAGTCCCTCTTCTAACTTTTATTTATTTATTTATTTTTTGATGACCCATTGAGTTTAATTAAGGTTTTCTTATAGGAGCATGGGTATCTGATCAATGACCATACTACTGAGGAAAATGTCTCTCCCTCTCCTATACAGCATTAACTGTGTGTAAATCTTCAGGGAAGGGTTGGGTCTTGTTGAACGGGTCCAACATTGTATATATCTTGTGCAATTAACCACAGCTGCTGAGCGTTGAAGACTGTAACAGCCATGTCATGCCCAGAAGTCTGTCCAACAACACTCCCCCTTCTGACTCTTACATTCTTCCCATCATCTCCTGTTGTGTTCCCTAAACCTTGGAAAGTGATAGAGATGGGTATTCATGACAGACGATAGGTTGAATAAAAAAGAATAAAATCATAAGAAGTGATGCAATGCTTTAAAAATATCTTATTCATTTGCAAGGAGAGGAGAGGAGAGGGGGAGAGAGAGAGAGAGAGAGAGAGAGAGAGAGAGAGAGAGAGAGAGAGAGAGAGAGAATGTCATAGTTAGCTTCAGTTGCTGGGATGAACCTCCAAACCAGGTACAGTTTATATGAGGAAGAAGGGGTTTATTTGAAGCTTACACATCGAGGCAGAGAAATAAACCACCACCAGCAACTCCTAAACCAAGCACCCTCAGGCTGCAGGGAATTCAGGCAGAGCTCAGACCTTTAGCTGCAATTCCAGATCCTCCCCAAGTAACACCTCAGGGCTGGACCCCAGGATCCACCCACAGTGACACCACTTTCAAGTTACAAGCTTCAATAAAACTCCTGAATCTATTGGGGGGCATTCATTCAAACTATGAGAGAGAGAGAGAGAGAGAGAGAGAGAGAGAGAGAGAGAGAGAGAGAGAGAGAGAGAATATGAGAATGGGTACACCAGAGTCTCAAGCCACTGCAAATGAACTCCAGACACCTGCATCACTTTGTGCATCTGGCTTTATGTGGGTACTGGGGATAAGGGCTGGGAGATGACTCTGCTGTTAAAGGCAGAGTCATCATGCAATAAATCAAATTTGAAAAATATATTTAAAAGGAGTAAAATAAATCTCAACATGCCAAGATGGAAAAAGTTCTAACAAACAGTATTAAGTGAAGAGGCAAATATGAGAATAGAGTATATGACAGGATCCTCTTCAAGAAAGAATAAAAAGGATTTATAGATCTGATATATACAATAGAAAGTTGGTTTTTTTCTGGAAGAATAAACACAACATACTGCTGACCGTGGCCACCTCTGGGGAGCGCTCATGCTTGTTGGGGCAGGAGTTTGAAGAGAGTTTACTTTCCTCTTCTGTCTGACCATTTTTACCAAATAAACATGTTTATTGCAAGTATTCTGCAGTATGTTAACTGAGAGTCCTTTTGGTATATGCCCAAGAGTGGCATAGCTAGGTCATATGATAGTTCTATTTTTTAGTGTTTATGTTTTATTATTTTAGAAACATTGATTTCCTACCGGCAGTGAGTAAGGGGTCCTCTTTCCCCACTTCCTACATCACCAGCATTTGCTATCATTTGCCTTCAGAAAAAAGACATTTTTTGCTGGAGTGAGACAGCATCTCAAAGCAGTTTGAATCTGCTTTCCCTGATGGCTAAGCATGCCGCACACTTTTCAAGTTTTTGCTGGTCATTTGTCCATTCTTTGGAGAACTGTTTATTCAGCTCTTGACTGGACAATTCTTTGGGTGTTTAATTTTTGCAGTTCTTTGTAGATTCTAGATACTAACCTCCTGCCTGATGTAGAATTGACAGAGTATTTACTATTTTGTAGGAGGCTGTCCTGTTGCCTCACTCTGTTGATGGTTTCCTTTACTGTGTAAAAGATATTTTTTTTATTTAAATGTAATTGTATTTGTCAATTCTTGGGATTATTTCCTATAGCATAATAATCCTTTAAAGAATTTGCCTAACTTGAAGTGTTTTATGTAATTTTTCCTCAGCAGTTTCAAAATTTTAGGCCTCATGTTAAGATATTTTAAACCACATATTTATTTATTGAAAATTAGGGGCTGAGGAGATGGCTTAGGAGTTAAGGCGTTTGCCTGCAAAGCAAGTTTGCCTCCTCAGTACCCATGTAAAGCCAGTAGCACAAGGTGGAGCATGTGTCTGGAGTTGGTTTGCAGTGGCTGGGGGCCCTGGTGTGCCCGTTCTCTCTCTGTCTGCCTCTCTCTCAAATAAATAAATAAATAAAAAATAAATAAAATATTTCTTAAAATTAGATTATTCAGACTATGAATTAAGGACCAATATGTATATGTTATATTAACTTTCCCTAAAATATTAATTTCCTGTAAAAGATTTAAAGAGCATTCAATTTGTCAAAACATGTTTATATAGAACCCAGTGGTGAAAATCATGGCATACTTATAACTAATGGATGAGAATACATCACCATATAATAGTAACCTCAGACATTGTTACCTCATTGTAACCCTGACTGTATTTATTGTTCAGTTATGAACTTAAAAACTGTACATCAGGAAACTTGGGGCTTATTTCCAAGTAATTTTAGAAACCCGAAGCAATATTTCCACTATTCTAAGGTGAACTTTAGAACTATACTTCTTGCATCTTTGTAAAAATATAAATTTATTATAGGTGACATCTATCATGCATTATGCATACATATTTCCAAATACACAGTGCATGCACACACATAAATTGTGGGGTGTGGAAAGAAATGCAGACACTGTCCTGGGCCATGCACTGTCTTCATGGTAGACATGGTAGCACTGCTTTCTTCCAATCCCTCTCTGTTACTGCTCCATTGAGATGTAAGCAAGCAGCCTCTCTTCCCACCACCACGCCTTCCTCACCCTCATAGACTCTTCCTTCAAACCTTGAGCCAAAATAAAACTTTCCTCCCTTAAGCTGCTTTGTGTCAGGTGTTTAGTCCCAGAAATGAAAAAAGTGGTTAATAGATTGAGGGATAGAAGGAAATTTGAATACACGATGTTGTTTGCTGGGTCTGAATTTAAAGGGCCATGAGCTAAAGGATGTGTGTAGCCTCTGGAAGCTCGAACGATCAAGGAAGAGATGTCCCCAGAGCTTTTAGAAGGAATGCAGATCTGAAGACCTGTTTCAGGAATCTTGAACTCTGAACTATCAACATTGGAGGGGGGGGTTGTTCTGTTTTAATTTTTGAGATCACACCCTACTGTAATGCTCAGGTTAATCTCAAACCCCTGCTTTCATGTGATCCTCTTGCCTCAACCTCCCTCAGGGTGGGACTACAGGTATGTGGCACCCTGGCTTCATTTGGGTTGTTCTCTGGTCTCTACACATACATCCACATAGTAACTGCACACACAAGTGTACCCTCCCCCACCCAACAACAGTAAATTCATGGGAGTTTGTTATATCAACAATAGAAAATAATTCTGTCCACTAGCAATTTTTAAAAAATATTTTATTTATTTATTTATTTGAGAGAGGAGAGAGAGAGACAGACAGAGAGACAGAGAGAGAGAAAGAGAGAGAGAGAAAGAGAGAGAGAGAGAGAGAGAGAGAGAGAGAGAGAGAATGGGTACGCCAGGGCCTCCAGCCACTGCAAATGAACTCCAGACACATGCGCCTTCTTGTGTATCTGGCTTTACATGGGCACTGGGGACTCGAACTCAGGTCCTTTTGCATTGCAGGCAAGCACCTTAACCGCTAAGCCATCTCTTCAGCCCTGTCCACTAGCAATTTGCAATGGTCCGAAGGAAAGTTCTATGCTGCATACACATCCAAACACCAGAAAACTCAGCAAGAAAAGTCAAGACCAAATTACTGTGATCTACATTATGAAATCTTAAATGCATCTATGACACATGCTCTAATCCTTACTTTCTTCTTATGCAACATTTTTGCTGGGTAGAATCTCCACATTATCACAGCCAACCCAAACCCCAGATTCCAGCAAATAAATCAACATCAAGCCAAACATTTCTGAAAAGTGCCTCGGTGAGAGGACTGTTTGATTTTTTTATGTCCGCAGTTCCTGGCTTGGCGAGGCAGCTTCAAAGGTTTATTTGGTGGGTTTGTAAGAGCACAAACATTTGCTATTATGAAGATAGCCTTTTGAAGATGGAATACTGTGCACATACCATCACTGCTGCCGTGCTATCTACTTCTGATGAACAAAGCAGGGCCACCACGTCACAAGAGCTGGACACATTGCCTTCCTTTAGGCCTGGCCTGGACTGTCCTCTGGCCAGCTCTGGTTTAGCTTGGAGAAGTTTGTAATCCCAGATTCTAATGCAGGTAACTTGCACACTGTGCTTGACATGCATAAATGCAGTTTTTGTCTAAAGGCTTTATTTTCTTTCTTTTTAAAAGAAATCATTTATTTATTTATTTATTTATTTATTTATTTATTTATTTAGTGTGTGTGTGGGGGGGGTACCTTCCAGGCATTCTTGCTGCTGTAAATAAACAGATGCACATGCTGCTTTGCGTACAGTTTTGCATGGAGCTTTGCATCATGTTTTGGGTGGGTAAATAGGCTTTGCAAGCAAGCACCTTTTAATCACTGATCCATTTCTCCAGCCCCTCTTATAATTATTTTTAGAATTCCTTTATATCTTCTATGTCAAGTACCCATGGAGGTGTTTCAATTATATGAATTGCTTAACAAATCTTAGTTCCTGCTATGGTAGATTATAAATAAAAGCATTAAGAGACAGGAAATCTTGGGCTAGAGAGATAGCTCAGTCAATAAAGTGGGTTGCAGCCATGAGGACTTGAGTTCAAGCCTCGGTGCCCTTGAAATAATGCCAGGAGTGGTAGAGCACACCCGTCATCCTGGTGCTGGGGAGGAGGAGACAGGAGGATCCCTGATGCTCACTGGCCAACAAGTCTGGCCTAATTGGTCAGCTCCAGGGCTATGAAAGACCTTGTCTCAGAAAAGGCATAGAGTGTTTCTGAGGATGACCTCTAAGGGTGTCTTCTGACCTCTACATACTTATGCATGTATACACACATGCAATTGCACACACATGTGCACTGCACATAAAACATGCATTTATACATAAACATACACACATAATAAAAATGAAACAGATTTTTATTAGAAGCCAGGTTATTAATATTTTATGTATCTTTGAACAACTTTGTTTACTTCCTTGAATTTGTTGTGCAAGACAACATAAAAATAGGTCTATAATGTTTTGTAGCATGCATATTTCGTAATATTATGGGTGTTAATGACATTACCACAAGAGGTCAATGTAGACCTGTCTGCCCATCTCAGTGGAGGCACAATTTCCATTAACAATTCAGCACTTTGAGCAAACCCCTGCCTGCTCTAGAAAACCTGCTTCCACCATATCACTCAGCTGCTTAACTCAAGAATCTCCCGTGGAGATGGTCTTTTGTAGCACTCAAACCCTGTATGGATGAAGGAACACTCTGACCTCCTCGGAATGTCCCTGGGCCACAGCTCCTGATAGCAGTCTTGGGTCTACCAACAAGATGAGTCAGATACTTGGGCATTGAGCCCAGCCCTCAGTAAAAGCTGATGGTGTGTGTGTGTGGCGGGGGTGGGGTGGGGTGGGGGGTGGGGGTGAGTGAGCACTTCTGGCTTATTTAAGGTAACAAATTAAGGGTGTTATCAATTTATATAAACCAACACGATAGCCCCCACTGCAAGCACCTTTGCTTATATGATGTAAATGCATTCTTATGGGATCCTATAACTCCAGAATATGGATAGGATGAAAACCTCACTCTGAGCTAGGCAGATCATTGCTACACAACCAAACTCCAGTTCACCTGGATCATTCCAAAGGAGACAGCCAAATCCCAGCACACACACACACCTGGAACAGTCTGCCAGTAACAGTAGCAACAAACATGCTTTGTATGATCACTTGTGTTTTGAAGCAATCTGGGAAGTTGGACTGCTAGCAATTAATCTCAGACACCTACAGCAAAAACACTTTTATCTAACCAGAGAGAAATTTTAGCTGATAAACCTTTTTATTGTTAAGCGTATATTTTCTTCCCAGGTGAGGTTTTTCCCCACTCCAAACACCAAGATCCAGTTACGTTAGGTTTTGGGCTGCTCCGGTTTCATTCGTAGACAATCAAAGTCCAAGAGCTCATAGTCATCATGAATCCTTAATAATGATGACCATGAGCCCAGAGAGGGCATTATGATGTTTTTGCATCGCCCCTTGAGGAGATGATCAAGTCAAGCGAAGCAACGGCGTGATCTATTAATAGAGATGGAGGATTAATGAGGGATTGCGTCATGAGCCTGCCTGCAGAGTAGCTCTAGTTCTGGTCCTTTGCTGCCAAAATACAGTTCTCATTTCCAACAAACAAAGTCTATCTGAGAGAGCACAGAGCCCCTTTAGACTGGAAAGCCCTGTGCATAGTAATGAATGCCAAGCTCTTCTTTTGCCAAAGAGCATCGGCACTTTCAGTGTCACAGGTCAGCGCAGTGACTCAGAGGGGGCCTGATCCTTATCTAAGCTTTTGCAACAAAATTAGAATGTGCTCTAGTCATATTAAAGAAATGTTTGTTCCTCCATCAATGAGCTGAAAAGAAAGCCGCTCAGTGTACTTCTGCAAATTACAGCAATAAACTGCTTGAATTAACTGCTTTATGACAAATATTTAATTATTCTGAGGATTAAATATCCAACATTTTGGAAAAGCAAAAATTAGTAGAGACTTGATAACCTACTTCATTAAAAAAATGTACAGTGGTGTATTTTTGTTCTCATTTTTAAACAATCCCAACTTTCGGTTTTCTTCATTGTGAATTCAGCTAGTTTCCGTCTATTTGGAATTAAAAAGAAAACTACATACAACCCTTCATTTTGAAGCAAGATGTCAATAAAATCAAACTTGGAGATTGTGAGCAATACCAAAGACAGAGCTCCTGTTCCTTTCCCGGGTAAGTGCTTGCTGACCCAAATGAAACCTGACCCAAATATCACGTGAAGGTCAGTCACATTTTAAGTAAGACCTATGTCAAGATCCAGGTAAAATAGCCTGTTGTTGAAAGTATAGGTCCATTTAAAATAAAAAGGACCATGAATTAAAACTTTACATTAAAAGAAAGCTTGACAAATACATATTGAGCAAACAACAAATGCTCTCAGAAGAAAGTTTTTTATTCAAACAAAATAAAATCCAATTCATCAATCCAAATCTGGTTTTCATTTTTTAAGTGGTACCAAGGCAGATGGAAATTACTTTTTAAAAAACTGATCTTTTTTTTTTTCTTCTGGGCTGTATTCTTAATTAAAAAAAAAAACAAGCAAGTGGGGTATTTTGTTATAGAGCAAAAAAAAAATAGAGTAAAGAAAATGGATCAGGATATGATTTCATAGCGGGACATATCAAAGTATTATTTCGTCTTCCCAAGTACCGTGTGGATTTACTAATCTATACCTTCCAATTGCCCATTCAGGGCCAGAAAATCTGCCATGTAGGTCTCGACTTTTCAGGGCCGCTCTTAACTGTGCATTCGGAAACTACAAAGTGTTGCATATATTTTGAGCCTTTTTATACTACGATTTGCAACTCATGACCTTAAGCAATGTCACACATGTAAAACAAAACTATGAGACCACCCTGGATCAGAGACGAAGGAAGGCATAGAAAGAAACTTCATTATCATTCAAATTTAATCGGGGAGAAGGGCAACAATAAAAAATATCCATAGTGATATAGATAAATCTATTTTTCACTTTTACTTTGTAAAAATATCCGCCTCCACTTGTATTTTGCTATTACCGGCTCAGGGCAAGTAGACAATTATCTAAGCTTAATGCTGAAGCAATAGCCTGCCACATACACTCACATTCTCTGCCTCATCAGCCTAGCCTGCTCCCTAGAGCTGAGGGCTTGGAAATTTGGCTGCCCCAGCTGATGTTTAGTAAAATCCTAGTTTTAACTGGATCCAGAACCTAACACAGGGGACCCCGACATTGGGATGACTCTGCTGGGGGTGTGCCTCCTGATACCCACAAGAACGCTGCTGCTCTCTGTCCCGTGAAAGAAGTCCTTGTATTCCCAGCGATAGTTGGCACATTGCTCCTTTCACAGACCCAAGGAGCCCGTCATCTTGGATGTAACAAATCAGTACTTTCTCAGAATAATAATAAGTGCAGGCATGAAAACACCATTCTTTTTATTTGGAAGTGAAGTAACTCATTTTAGCTGAGTGACTTTTTCAGTGTAACACCCCGGGCCAAAAGAAAAAAAAAATCTTTTCTGAAAAGAATGGTCAAATTCAAGAGAGATATGACACATCTTTTACTGTAAAAAAAAAATCAAAGAATAAAAAATGACACTTATTGCAGAGTAATTAAAAAGAAAATCAGGGGTTCAAAGGAAATACAAACATAAATAAGCGATATGTCCATTCAGGGTACAATTTAAAAAATAAGAAAGGAAATGAGTGCGAGGTGGAGTTGATATTAGGTTAAGATCTGCCATGTGCCTTTTCTGCTTATCTTTGTAAAAAAATAGGAGTTTTAAAAAATGAGCGGGCATATTAATTAAACAGAGAGAGCTAAAACACTAGAGTAACACAAACAGGTTTTCATATGGTAATGAGCACCAAAATTTACTTTCAGTTTTCAACCAGATTTCTTTCACCACTGGGTCTGAGTGCTTTTACACCCTCGTGATTCCTTTCTGTGTTCATAAGAAAAGGAAAAAGTTAATATTTACAAATTTACAGATGAGCCAAATCTACTTCAAAAAAAAATTTACAGGAAACACCTTTCCTCATTCCAAATGGTCGTCACGCACCTTTCAGTGTCAAGAACTCTAAAAATATGACCATGAGAACTGTTGATAGGCCCAGATGAGTTTAACTCCGTTTGAATAGCAAAGATGATATTTTTAAAAGCAGATAGTGAGTTAAAATTAGAACTGCCAACAACTATGAAGAAATAAAGTAAATACATATTGTCAATATCCTAGATATTACCAATACATGTCAGCTTAAAACTATCATCTAGAAATCAAAACATCAGCACTTGATTCCACCTTCATTTGAGGTCTGATCTTTTGAAACAAATGATGATATTTTACATTAAAGTGTAATACAGATTTAGTAAACTTTCTGGTTCAAATGAGTTCAAGAATATCTCATTATAAATGGAGACAGTCCTGAAAGGCAGCCAAGCGTGACTAAAAAGATCACTCTTTTACACAAAAAAATAGCCTTCTTATTTTACCCTTTGTTGAAAAGACATTTGGCCAGCCACAGGGGGAATACATAATCTACTTTTATATTCAAATAATTTATTTGAAAAAAAATTTATGCCTACAATGACCCTAAAATAATTCTGGAGTCAATATACATATTACATGGGGTCATGTGATCTGCCTTGTTTTCATGTGCTAGCGATCATTTTGGCAAGTTGTTTTAAAGAAGGAAAACACATTTCTAAATATCTAATAAAAAATTTCCATTAAATAAAATTGTAGCTGAAATGGAATACATGGAATAAACATGGTACATTTCTCTAAATAATTTTCTGCTTCAACTGTGAATATTGCAGTTCGTTTCATGTAACAGTTTATCAATGGGATCTAATATACATTCCAACACACAATCTACCTGGTATCAACATGTCAAAAATTACGCCATCACAATTTGCCTTTTTATGACAAGAAGCAACACTTAAACATTTCAGGCTCTGCAAACCTCCCTGTGCACAGATGAGCTCTTGCCAATATGTAGGTTTTTGTTTCAATGTTTTCATGCTACGTAAGGTTGGTTTTGTGATCTGTAGGTTCTGGTGAGCTTCACTTTAAAACACCCCCCACGCTACCCCAGCCCACCTTCAGCCTCAGGAGCCAGAGGAGAGGCCTGCAGTACAGGGTTTCTTTTAAGACCCTGTTTGCTCACCATCCACGATTATATAACAGAAGAGCAGAGCACTCTTGAGGAGTGAAGGCTTTACGCAATTAGCTTCCTCCTAAGCACGTTAGCCCTCCTGGTTTAGATTTTTTAAAAAACAGGCAAACATACAATGAATCTCAAACAGCCACACAAAGCATTTACCAAAGTGTTTCAACCTTCTCTCACGCTTACACACAGGAAGAGAGGAAGTAGGTGTCACATTCATGTCCCAAAATTTTAGATCGCTGGGAGGATCTAGAAAGTTTTCTTTGCTTTCCACCTTTGTTTTTGTTTTTGTTTTCCTCTGACTTTGCACCACACTGGCGAGATAGCTCCAGTGTGAACACAGAAGACTCAAAACAGAAAATGTTGAAAGCCTCCACTGGTCTTGAGCATTCCGGGCGCCTCCCTAGCCTGCAAATCTCCCAGCAGAGCAGAAAGAGGATCTGGGTTAACCACACATTTCAGGACAAAGGAACTAATTCATGGGGGAGGGGAGACCACACACCAGTTATAAGGTTTGTTCAGTTTACAAGAAAACTATTGTCAGTGCTTTGTTGATTCATTATGAATGACCCGCGTGACAAGTAACAAGTGGCCACCCCCTGGCTGAGCTCCCCAGCATCCACTGGGATAATTGCTAGTTAAGGATCGTGGAAACTGTGAGGACACGAGGTGGCTGGGTACAGATGTGGCCATCAGGTTGAAGACTGTGGCTCTGGTACCCAAAGAGAGACGCACAATAGGCCAGGGCTTGCTTTGACGCAACAGAACTCTATGTGAAGAAGCAAATTCCAGTAGAGGGAGCGGAGCCGCCTGGGGAGCCGGACAGGGCCAGCTGCCTGCGCAGGGAGGCTCGCTGCTAGGACCTGTCATTCCCTGCAAAGTCTTCCTGTCTCTCCACCTCCATAATGGGACTAAAGTATTTTTTAAAAGGAAAATCACCTTAAAATCCTTTGTTGGAAAATGCTATATAGTGCGCAAGTATTATCTTCCTCGTCCATTGAACCTTTAGACTTTTTTCTCTGTCCTGAGAGAAATAATAAATTGACATATTTTCTATCATCACAGATCCTTTTAAGACCACAATGTGAGTGCACTCCAGTGCGTCTCACACTTACCCCATTAAAAACACACAAAGGGTGAACACAGGGAAAGAACTGCATGGGCACAAAGGGCAGGCTGGATTTGCTGTCGTACAACATGGGTGCTCCCACCTAACCTGGCAGGATGGGAAATGAGCCGCCACACACACACAAAGCCCTGCCAGCGGGCCCTGCCACGTTCAGTGGGTGCTGGGCTCCTCAGGGACCCAGCGTCACCCTGCTCATCAGCTTGCTTCCTTTACCTCTCAGTATCCCTCAGCAGCACTCTGCTGTGTTGGCTGAGCTGGAAACACAGGAAAGACATTCTTTCCTCTTGTGACACCTACAAAGTAGCAGCGGAGGTTTCTTTTTTCTTTATGGCCTGCATCTTGAAGATCTCTGGTAGACAGCGGGGAGAGAAACCTTCCACCTTGGGTGTCATGAGTTCAGTCAGCTGTGGGTCGTGTCTCAAGGCACTGGGGAAATCAGCCCCTGTGGAGATTGGTCATCGAGGGAACGCTATTGGCAAACCTCCGTGGCTATTTGGCAATTTCTGCAGGTGTCCTGGCCTTAGGAATTTCTCCTATGTCTCTGAACCAACATGTGTGACACACAGTCAAGGTGTGTAAGGTAGTATTCTTGAGACAGTAAGCAGGAAGCACCTGAAATGCCCATCCATTGGGACAGTTTATTGTGATACAAGAATATAAGAAGACAGTTACCATACAACAGAAACAGGGATGGGAAACCGACATAGTGTCGAAAGATAGGATTTGAAAGGACCAATGACTCAGTATGAGCTGAGACTCTGCTCAGGAGGGCATGTCCGTGATTGGTGGGACTATAACTCTATCTTTAGAAGCAAGATGTATTTTGTCTGCCCACCCTGTTTCTTCATCTTATTGCCTGCCTATCCATTTTTCCAATGAGGATGCATTTATCTAATAATTTAGAAACAAAACAAAATGCTAAATTGAACTTAAAATCAGTTGTCGTTTCGCAGCACTTTGGATGTATGGCTTGGGACAGGGTCCTCAGAAACGAAGTGCAGAGGCTGACCAAGATAAAGATGGGAGGAAGGCCAAGAGAAGGACATGGGCAGTGCACTTTGTCACTATTCTCCCTGGGTTTTATGCTGTGGTTGGTAGGGCCTTACGGCCCCCTGAGAAATCTTCCTGCCAGTGCCCATTCTATACAGTTGGAATCACCTGGAAGCTGTCCAGAGGACTCGACCATCTTTTTGAAAGAAACTTATAAGGCCTATAAAGAAGTGTTCACTTTCACTGGCATACGCTCAGTGACTTGCAAGTACATGCTCTTGGGTAAGACCAACATTCCTACGCATGCTGCCTGGCAACATTGAAACACCCGAGGGTCAGCAAAGTGGTGGGTAGCAAGATTGGAACCCTGGGCTGACTATCGTCAAAGTCCATCATATACATGTACCAAAATGTCATAACGAAACCATCGTTTTGTACAGGTAATACACACAAATAAGGAAGAATGAAAGAAAAGAAAGAGAGAGAGAGAGAGGGAGGAAGGAAGGAAAGAAGAGATGAGTGAAGGGAAGAAAGAAAGAAGGAAAATAAGAAAGGAAGGAAGGAATGAGGGAAGGGAGAGGGAAGGAAAGAGGAAGAAAAAAGAAAGACATTTTTAGCCTGGGTTTGCCTCCTCAAGACCCCTCCTTATTTCCCTGATTCACAGTCCTCTGCAGCCTGAGTGTTATCTGGGTGACAACGGATCTGCCAGCAACAGTCCGCCCAGAGCCCTTCCCTCCCTGCTCCCTATGGATCCACTCTCTAAGGCGCTCTGGCCCTGTGCTGGGGTTCACGTGGCTATCAGTCCAGGAGTGTGGGCGTTCCTGGGGACTTAACGGTGAGTGTGGCATTAGTGTTGACATTTTAATGTGCTCTGTGACAGGGTGATGAGGGTCTCCAGGGACACTCTGCAGAGGCTTGCTGAAGGAGGTGCTGCCTACAGTGAACACAAAGTCTGTGTAGGAGTTAACCAGGTGAGGAGGGAAGGAGCATTAGGAAAGTCAGGAAGAAGATTCCAGGAAGGGTCCAGTGGTTTAGTATGCATACAAACCTCAAGTTTTTTCTTCTCTTCTTTCTTTCTGCATTCTTTTTCATTTATTCCTTTCTTTCCTTTTTTTTTTCTGAGAATCACATGTAGCCCAGGTTGACCATAAGCTCTCTATGTAGCCAAGGATGACCTTAGACTCCTGACCCTTCTGTCTCCAGGCCTGGGTCACGGCTCCTGGTGTATGCGCTGCTTGGAATCCAAGGCAGGGCCTTGTGAGGCAAGGACTCTCCCAATAGAGCCCCAGCTCCAGCCCAAACTTCAAGTTTCCTAGTTAGCTTTTTGTTAATTTATGGGTTTCTTAGCTGATGTCAAGTATTGGGCTCAATCAGCTTCACTTTTTCTAGAGCTACATGCATTTCTAGCTTGGAGGTTGTTGTGAGAATTCAAAGAGAAAGAACAGAACCTTTTATCTGCTTGTAGCATCTCAGATGTGGAAGACTATATTAACTCACAGCAGAATCTCGTGCTTTACTGAATATTTTACAATATGTATTTTGTCCAATAGAGAGCTTCCCAAAGAGGCTTCAGGATTTCATGGGCCCCAAGAAAAATGTAGATATTCCAAAGGGTCAGGGAATTTCTTTGTATGCTGCCCTCTTATAGCTTTGCTGCCAGAATTGACTATTAAATGTGCAAAAGTGATCTGTAGAAAATCCTGTGTAACTTTGCTTCAACCTGACTTTTCTCCATGTTTCTGTTTTGTTAAGCTCTTTCTTAGTATAGAACTCCATTTCTCCTTCCATGAACTGCTGGTTTAGGGTGGATGGTTGATCCTGGTGTGGTAACAAGTTCCCTTAAAAATAAACATCCTTGGTGTTACTGTTATCATTATTTACCGAGTACTTTCAATACAGTAAGAACTTTGTCAGTTGCTTTGTAAGAATAGTGTCACTTAATTCTCATCATAGCTCTAGGCTGTGAGTACCACTGTAACCACTTTAGAGATGAAGAGAATGAGGCCTTGAGAAATTAAGAAACTTGCTCAAAGTCAAACCATCAAGCCATCATTCAGGGGTACTCAGGATGCAACTGTTTCTGTCTGATTATAGAGATCTGCCCTCCTCTTCTTGGCTGGGATTTGGAGAACACTTCTTGATGATGTTTGAAGCTTTATTCAGCTTTTAAAGACTGAAATAATACTATCATGGGGCCTATGAGGTGGGGGCAACTTGGAGAAGAAAACAGTGGAAGATATGAGGCCACTTTCATGTTGCTTCTTCCCAACTGTAATTCTCCCTTTAGATATTCAAAGATCTCTCTAAATAAGGCTCAGTCTCCTCATCTGGAAAATGTATGTATTCATAGTTCTTGGGGTTACTATAGAGCCTGAAGTAAAAAGTGAGTCAGGTGCCTCAGCACAGCTTCAGCATGGGGTTCTGAAGCCCTTCAGTCAGCTTCATGGAACAATGACAGTGACCTGAGCTATGTGCATGTCTCATGTCTCAGCTGGTTCACAGGAAAAACTGGAGTGAAAATGTCACTCATATCATGAGGTCTCTGTAAATGATTCATGTCAGCTTAGCACTTAGAACACATGTTAAGTGCTATATGGGTTTGCTATTGTTTTTGTGCATGTGTGTGCACGGTGGGTGTCATAGTGAGCCACATGCCACTGAGATGAATTTTCAAACCAGGCACAGTTTGGGGGAGGAAAGTATTTATTGAAACTACAGATTGAGGGGAAATTCCGTAACAGCGAAAGAGACTGGGAGAGAAACCCATCACCAACACCATACACACTGAACAGCAAACAGGCAGGAGGGCGAGAAGAGACTTTCTTCCCCTTTATATAGCCTTAGGGTGGGGTCTTACAACCCTTCCCCAGACTTAATGGCTTCCTGAGTCTCTGGAATTTCCTTCCTGCCCTGCCCACACAGGAAAGGATGTTTATAGTTCTAGCTTCTTTGAGCTTCTTTACATTCTGCTCCTTGCTGAGAGGCTGCCTTCCTATAAACATCCTCAGAGACCCACCCAAGATTACTTGAAAGTTCAAGCTGACAACAAAACCTAACCATCACAGTGGGCATGCATGTTTGTTTTTGTGTGTGTGTGTGTGTGTGTGTGTGTGTGTGTGTGTGTGCGCGATGTGTGGAGGCCTGAGAACAACCTCAATATAGTTCCTCTCAGTCACCACCCACCATTTTTTTGAGACCGGGTCTCTCACTGGCCTGGAGTTAGACTGGCCAGCCAGTGAGCCTTAGGGATCCTCTTGTTTCAACCTCCCCAGTGCTGGGACTCCAGGTGTTCATGGGACTCCATGGGTTCTGGGGGTTGAAGTAAGGTTTTCATGCTTGCAAAGCAAACACTCTACCCAGAGAACTCTCTCCACAACCCTGATTTTTTATAATTAACATATCTTCAAGTGAGGCAGCTTCGGAGACCAACCCAGACTGTTCTCACCACTGCAGGAGGCACCAGGCTCTCCAGTTCTAGAAAATCTACTGTTTGCAAGAAAACCTTCACTCTTCATTGACACAATGGTCACATGTTTCTAGACATCAGGTAGACCATAGGACTGGATCTGAGCAATGCTGCTGAGACCTGTCTATGGTTATTTTGTAACAGCCTAAGCAAACTGATGTAAGAATGAAGATCATGTGTCTTCATCCAATCTGCTGTGAAGACCCTGCCACGCTTTTAGAATTTTCAATGCACATATAACATATAGCCTTATATATATTTCACAAAATAATTATCCTATGCATACTGTTTGGCCATCTGCTTGTAAATTGCTAACATTGTATCATGAACAATTTCCTGTCAGCAACTTTTTTTCTAACACAAGATGTATCACATTTCATCTTGAGCATTTATGTTGTTACCAAAATATTAGTATCACCAAATCAATAATCCTGTCTTGTGCATATCCTCTAATGCCCATTTCAGTTTGAAAAAATATTTCATTAATTTATTTTCAAGGGGATAGAGAGAGAGAGAAAGAGAGAGAGAGAAAGAGAGAGAGAGAGAGAGATTTTATGGGTATACCAGGGCCTCTAGTCACTGCAAATCAACTCCAGTTGCATGCACCACTTTATGCGAGTACTGGGGAATTGAACCCAGGTCTTTAGGCTTTGCAGCAAGTATCTTAACTGCTGAGCCATCTCTCCAGCTCCTAAAGCCCATTTCTGCTTATGAGTTAAAAAAAAATTAGAGGTGGAACTGTCAGTTTTAAAGGAAATGTACATTAAAAATATAGCTTAAGTGTCACGAGAATGCTGAACACTCAGCTTTATGGGAGAGATCAGCGAGTCAAGAAGTGATCATTTGTGCAATAGTAGCACCAAAACCTGGGGGGGGGTAATCAATGGCTTTCAAATTGGTCAAGAGATCCACTTAGTGACAACCCTTAAATGGAACTGGGATCCAGGGCAAAAGCCTATGGGGAGCAAAATCCTATGGGGACCTGGGGCTCCACAGGGAAATTCCCACTCCTAGAGAACTACAGAGAGGCTAATCCCAAGAGAATTTTGCCTAATGAACAATGTGTTTTGCATTTAACCTGTACTGATCTCACTCTCTGATGGAGATTCTGTTTGTCATTTTCAGAAGGAAGGGAGAGAGCTGTGGTCAATCCAACTCCACCAACAAGCCACAGGATGATTGTGGACATCCTGACAAGAGACGAACTACCCCAGGCCTATCATGTAGGCCCCAAATGAAACCTTCGAGTGTGCGGCATGATAAATAAGAGACCTATCACCACAGCGAGTCAATTAACCCAGGATAGGTCAACGAGACAGACACCAATGAGAGTCCACCAAACCCAAAGCAGAGCTGACTTAAAATCTACCCACCATGTCTCAGGGAACTGAGTGGAAGAGGGGGCGGAAGGACTGTAAGAGCCATGGTGGGGGAGGATATTCACAGACACTGCCCCCATCAGCAACAACACACAAATGGGGGGGGACCTGGCTACCTGTGCTATACATGACCCCCTACTCCATGGACGGATCCAGTATACCCACTGAGAAGGGCCCCCAGTGTGTTGGGGACAGAGAGGAGGGAAATGGGGGTACCATCATAAGATTTGCTCATACAATATATCTAATTAAGGATAATAAAGATACATTTAAAATATATATATATAGTTTAAGGCCAGGTGTGATTGGCACATGCCCTAATCCCAGAAGTCAGGAGGCAGAGTTGGGAGGATCACTGTAAATTTGAGGCCACCCTAAGACTACATAGTGAATTATAGGTCAGCTTGGGTTATAGCGAGACTCTATGTTGAAAAACAACAACAACAAAAAAATTGGCTGAACATTTTGTCGATAATCTGACTGTAGAATGAAAATACATAAGTCAAAAATTCAAAAAGCCCAAGCTCACTAAAACCTAAGTTCCTCCATAAACTAGATTCCAAGTTGTCTTTGCAGTTTTATATTTAAACTCTCTCCTACTCCTGTCACACACTCTCCAAGGTGACTTGGGCCGAAGGCACAGGCATGTTACTGTTGTCTGGGGAAGTGGCATGGATGTGTCCAGGAGACAGCTGTCTGCCCATTTTCGTGGCAGCACTATTGGAAATATTACTCATCAGCACACAAACCGAAAAGGATAGCACGGTACCTGGGGAGATGGAATCTACTCATCCTTTGAAAGTGGGAGGGGAATGTCATTGCAACAGAAATAAGCCAAGCACTTTTTTTTTTTGAATGACGACTCAGTAACATACAAATTCATGAGCCATTTCCAGTCCTGGCCCCTCCCTTTCTGTACCCACCTTAGTGGTCTTATCAAGCTAATGCCTCAAAGCGTGCCATCCACTGTTGAGCAAACGATTCGCTTCTATGTGGCTCAATTTCCACACTCATTGGATGACATATTACTTTCTTCCTCATTTTGCTCGAGGCTCAGTGAGTTAATACTTAGAAAAGGTTTAGGCAAGCTTCCCAGCCGCCATTGGCTGCCTCATTTTATTGTCACCCAATGCACAATCTCATCTGCTGTGCTTGACAAATTCAAACACAATTCACCTTGCTCCTTAGGAGAATTTCCACCTCTAAAATCCTCAAGTGGATTGTAGAGGACAGAATTCAGAAGGGATGTCAGAGAAATCTAGTCACGCTCACCGTAGTGTGGTCTGACCGGGTCGGACTCACTTTGGGAGTTCGTGAAGAAGGATGCTGAGCCCAGATCACCTGCCCCAGAGTCTCAGGACAGAGCCTAGGAAAATGCATTTTTAACCAGCTCCCAGGTTACCTTTACGTACAATAAGTTTGGGGAACTGCGTATAGTCTAAAACCCTAGGTCTGCTGATGAGAGAGTGGGGCCGTCAAAGGTTAAGGAATTCTTCCTAGATGATAGCAGGGAAGAAAACCTCATCTAGTTTGTGGAGTGGAAGAATTGCAGTATCTCACATCACCAGTGACACACAAATGATTTCAAGGGTGCTCTGTGAGGCCACGGTCCCAGGCTTTTGTTCTGGAATAAAAGAAGAACATGATCTCAGATCAAGCTTAAAATGTGATTCCAGATCTGTTGGCAGGAAGATTGATCAAAGTTCGACCTAATTGTGGTCTCTCATTGACAGTCCAAACATGAATCCCAATGAAGAATCGATCTGTCACTGAACAGTGAGTGACACTCCTGTACCCATCCCTCCCCTGCAGGACAAAGCAGCCTGTTCCTTATGAAGACATTTCTAAGTTCATCTTGTCCATTTAATTTGTACATTTGTCTTTTGGCAGGAGACTCACTGCTGAGGCGGGGACAGAAATGAGTCTCCTTCCTTTGGAACCACATGAAGAAATTTTGTTTTATTTTATTTTAGGGGTGAGCGGATATGTGGGTTGAGGAAAGATTTCCTGTATAATTACTTCTGAGATAGATATTTCCATTTGAGGAAAAGCCACACAAGAAAATGAAGTCCATTCTTAATAAATCAAACTATTCATTTTTATTCCAGAATTATATCTATTTTTAAAAATGAACATAGTTGCTTCTGAAGTCAGGCACACAGTGGTAGACTGCCACACCCACTGATTAAGTTGCATTATTGGAACGGATGTCTAACTTTAAATAAACAAAAATTAAGAGATTTATAAAACAGAAGATGATACTCTGGTGAAACATGTGATATATTTCCCGAATAAAGAAAAGATGAAGACATTTATCCACAATTGTTACTCAGGGAAATAGGAAGCTGCTGTGTCTACAGGAGTCTCTGCTGATATTTCAGTGTCACTTACAGAACTCTTTCAGAGAAAAATACATTACTGGAAGGTACTCAGTGAAAATGGGTTCCCATGTCTTCTATTTTGATTGGTGGTATTGCCCCAGCATGCCAGTGGGGCACACTTGAGAGGCTGTGCCCTGCACACATTGTACTTTGGGCATGGCAGGTGTCTGTAATGTGGACCATTATACCACTGAACCCATTTTCCCTTTCACTCACTGGTTCGAAGAAAAATCACTTTGTGCCTTGGCATTTTTCTCTCAACACTGGAAGTCCCAAGACTAAGCAAAATCGCAATAATCGTGAGCACCAAAGCACTGCATTTTGGGGTGTGCAACCTCTGGAGGGTCAGCTAACCTTCCACATCTGCGTTCCCCCCATTTCCATCTCCACCCTTGGCTGCACGCCATCACCTTCCTCACCATCAGCCAGGTCCTTCTTCCAGACAAGCATGCTGCACCTGCTGCTTGACTCTGAGTCGTCTCCTAAATAGACAAAAGGCCCCAATATTTCGCCTCTGCTAGGCATGCAACAGAAGTTAAACACCCCATTTTAATCTCAGGATCTTAGCAATTATGGCTGATATATTCTTTTCATTAGCTACAAAATTTGTTGCATCTATTTCTCCAATGCTTGGGATGTGAAACTTCTCCTTAAAAATTTTATTAGTGTGTATTAATTATACAAAAAGAGAGATTGCATTATGAACTTATCATATGTACTTTGACCATAATCACCCCTCATTACCACCTCCACCCACTCCTGGTTCCTTCCTTTTTCCCGTCTCCTTTCTAGGTTCATGTCAAATGAGAGGAGAGCGTTATTGTTAAACAGGGAGATCTACATTCTATATATCTATGTCTGTAGTTTAGTATTAGGCTTACTATGAAAATAGACCAATGTGAGGTCTCGTGCTTAGCGACTTTCCCACCAAGACTCAGCACTGTGTCTGCCACACTGGTCCACCCTCTACGCGTGAATGAGATATCTTTGAACCTACCCCTCACCTCATGCAACCCATCCCATAATGCCTCCCATTCTTTAATTTATCAAAACAACTTTCAGCTCTAATTTTTTGCCAACAAATTTTTGGTACTATGAAGCTTAATAAGCACGTCATTCTACATTAAGGTCACACACATGATACTAAACATCCTAACACAAATCGTGGGGAAGATATCAAACATGCTAAGCCTGGCAATGCACTAAGTTAACTTTCTGTTTTAGTCAACATCCCAGCCGGCTGTGACCTCCACATTCCTTTACTTCTTTTCTTTCCTTTTCTAGTTCCTTACTTCCTCCCTCCCTCCATCCCTCCCTTCCTTCTTCTTTCTTTCATTCCCTCTTCAGTGTGAGGGGACATTGTATCACTATGTAGCTCAGACTGGCTTCAAACTTGTGATCCTCCTGCCTCAGCCTCCTGAGTGCTGGGATTATAGGGATGCACAATGATACCCTGCAATTTTGCCAGTTTTCACAACCCCAAGTTGCATAAGAAAGAAAATTGTCAAAAATCTATGTGTTTTGTTCTGACTTCAGTATCAGGTCATGCATACTGTAGGGCCACAGGGTGACCTGATGAAATCTAGATCTCTGTTGACTCTGCTTGTTGGTGTCTGCGTCATGTCCATGGGGATATGTTAAGTGATGACACACTGAAGGCTTGGCCAAAGCTGACTTCTTTGTAGAGTGTTTGCCAAATAATTCCAGACAACTTGTTTAATTTTCTGTCACACTGCTGTCATATGACAAATGAGACTGCATTAAAATTATTTAAGTCCTCATTTAATGGTTATATATTTAATTTGAAAATCTTAGATAAAACTTGCAATAAGAGGAGGAGAAAGAAATGGCTTCTTGAACAATAATGAAATGTAGAATTTAATGATAAAAATTTTTAATGACAATTTCAGTCCTTTGAAATGTTATCTAATGTATTATGCTAGAGAGGTTCTACTTTATTAAAAAATCAATACTTGAATTATAAATCAAAAACTTAGAAATAATTTAGTTTACTTTCAAATAATAAATAGTCTTTGAAGGAAAAAATCTACAGCAATTTATTTTTTATGAAGGTGTGTATTTGTAGTTACTTTATCATCCATTTTTTTCAGTAAAAGGGAAATTAAACTATTACAGGACACCTTGTTAAGTAATTATATAGCAACATCATGGTGCAATTAAATAGCCATCAGTCCCTGCAGCTGAGAAATTTCAGGTAATTATTCAAAGATAATTTAATAGGAGAATTACTGTATTCAAGCAAGGATTAGCTAGTAATCTACCTCAATTAAAGCACCCAATTAATTTCAGAACCTTGATAACAGTTGCCTTTGGCAAAACGATCCTTTCCCCTCATTTGATCCTACATAAGCAATATTCCTTAAACATTGTATAAAATTAATTTACTTCTTCTGAAAGTATTGTCTATTAATAGCAGTCTCCTGAGAAATTAAACAAATGTAAGGATAACAACTGCTTCTTTGCCCCTCTCGTCTGTGACTTCTCCCCAGCCTCCTGTGAAGAAACGAACAAGGCTAACTCGAACACCAGAGCATCAAATGCTCCTGTTTTCATCACAAAATCTTGCTGGGGTGGAAGTATATAGGAGAGGCTTCTGTTATGAGATTGGTGAACTCATGGGACAAGCCATGTGTGGAAAATGTGTCCCTGAGAATATGAGGGGTGGGGATGGCAAGAGGAGATCATTCCTAGTGAATACGGTGGTGAGGGGTGGGGATGACAAGACTCACATTGTTTGGTGGGAAGGATTTCTCCATGGTGTTTTCCTCCTGATTGTCATGCCACACAGAAAATCCCTCAGCTTTGGACATGCTCAGAAGAAAGTTCTGGGTTGTCAGGGATGCTGCTAAGTTTAGGCAGCCTTTGCAGTTTCAAACTCTCTTGGTCACAGCCTGTTGGGTTTGCTCACTCACAGTTGTAGTGGGAAGGTAGTCTTGCAGCCTCTCTGAACCCCAGAGAAGGGATTTCTCAGTCAGTGCAGGACACATGTAAAGAGACCGTTCCCAGCCCAGCCCCTGAGTCTAGCTCATGGAGGTCTCAACTAGGTATACACAGCCAGTGTCCAGAATTCACTGTCTCAAGACTGAATTAAAGGTACTATCAGGTTACTATTAATAGGAAAAGTCCCTGGGGCTGGGTGTGTGTACTGTCAGATGGTTCCAAAAGCCAAAACTCAGCAGTGCACTGCATTTAGCCATCATTTCCAGAGTTCTAGAAACTCTCATCTCAGCTCTGGAAATTGGATAAGAAAATGTTATAGATGCCCAAGATATGACTAAGAAATCATTGCAAGTTCATGTTTATCTTTGTCTCTTTAATTGTACTCTCCAATTGACCCTGTGCAACTGATGGCTCCAATTTCAACCTGCTGTTTTCTTGGGAGCCAGCCTCAAATAGATCACTAAAGCTACAGCTGCAGGTGACAAGTCCCCAGCTCCACTCAGGCTCCTGGGACCCCATTCATCCATCAATGGCTGCCCAAGGTTACTGGTTGGAAGTGTGTTTTTAGGGCATGGGCTCAGATGAGATGAGCCAGGTCAAGCTCATGGCTTAGTCCTTTCTGTTTTTATATAAACTGTGCTGATATTGTTGCCTCACATGCAGTTAATTACTTGCCACTATATAAATAACCACTTAGTTATTCTACTCCTAGTGTTTAATCCCCAAATTTCCAATAATTCCTCCCATGGTTAAAAGTTTGCTCTGCAGAATATATAATTACATCCTTTCTGGGAGCTAAAGAACAAGTTGCTTTTCTACTTCAAACTATAACATTTGTACATGAATAGAAAATATTTTATAATACTGTTTTAAAGTAGCTACATACTTTACATCATTTAACATTGCTTTGACTTAGGGTTTTACAAATGCGTAAGAAAAATACGCTTTTTGGTCATGCATAATTACCCTTTTATTAATTCATTTCAAACCTTATGGCTTCCAGGTTGAATTCTGCACTGTTTGCCATTTGCCATGGAGGAGGTAAGATGATGGTATTCTCATGTGCCTGGCACTTATGGAGCTCAAAGTGTGTCTATTATATGAATGAGCTAGTTTGCCTTTCCCACAGCACCAGGCTCCAGGCTTTACGTGTTTTGAATGCTCTAGTCAGTATAGAGTTCAACTGTTCGTTGTATTCACCACTGATCAACACACCATGTTCCTTGTTACACTCCTGTCAACCAGAAGGGAAGATTAACCTTCCTAAAACAAACAAGCAAAAACGCCACTTTCGATGTCCTTTATTTGAGTGTATTTGGATGGGAAGACTTGAAAAAAGTAAACTAAAGGAGAGAGAAAATTAAACTACCAAAGGCAATCAATGGCGTTGCCTCCCACAAAGGAGCTTATTCACGTGAATAAATCAAAGAGGCTCAAGGTACAATTTGCAGGTGCTTCTGCTCTGTTATTTATGCTGCTTCCCCAGTAATGGGCAATGGTTACTGCCTGAAGCTTGAGCCTAGTGACAGCCAGAGTCAAGCCATGCTTCTAGCAAGCCCTTGTCACGGTGCATGTCCAGCACCTACTGACTGAAGGAGAGTGAAGCAGCAAGGTGTCTCTGAAGCAGCAAGCAGCCCAGAGGCTCTAAATCGCTATCTTGGTGACTTGCTATTCCAATAATTACTGCTTTGGGAGGTAAGTTACCTGTAATTTTTCTTTAGAATTAAAGATGGTGCATTTTGCTTCGTTAACATGTCATAGGACTCCATTATTAATCACATTTTAGGAAAACCCTTCAGGAGATTTGATAAAAAATATAAAGCCCATGTGGATTTTCCCACTGTGACACACTCCCTATGTCCCTTAAATAAAGAAGGCCATAATTGATTAATGAAAAACAAAGTCATTTTGGTATTACTACGATCCCTTGCATTGCCCCATAATCCCACCTAGCAGGCCAAGCACGCATTGCTCAATTACACACCGAGGTACATCATCTATCCGCACATCAGCAAACCCCATGAGGGGATTTCAGCATTGCTCGTCTGTGAATCCATGATAAACGCTGGCCAGGGGTTGGCAAAACCCAGGCCCTTTCACATTTTGAGTTTCCAGGTCTGTTAAAAATACTTTAGACGGCCCACAGAGGAGGATATCCAGCTGACTGGGGATGGGGAAGGGGGGCAATGAGGAATTGGGGATAACAACTCATTGTTGGCCCACTAAACAATGTAACTCATTATAGACAATAAAAAAATACTTTAGAGTTTTTTAAATTGTTTACATATAGGATGATTTTGCCTGATACATTAGTGCTATACCTGTACACAATTAAATACAATGTTGCCTAATAGCTATAAAAATATTTAGAGATTCGCATTTTGCAGTGTTCTCTGAGTGGCCTGGCATCGTACCATGGCACTACCTTCTCTTTGATCTGTTGGCGGAATCTCTATAACTGAACTTTTCAGCTCATGGTAGACCCTGTATGAACATGAGGCCTAGCCTGGGATTTACTTTACTCATCGTACAGGCCTAAGTGTCTCTTGCTACTGGAGGAACAAAAATGAAATGCCAAATCTCCACCCTAACTCTTCTTATATGTATGAATGTATGTATGTATGTATGTATGTGTGTGTATATATACATATATATACATGAATTTTTTTACATAGGTTATAGTCTTGTATCCCCTCACCCCAACTCCCCATTTCTCTGAAGACCCTCCTCAGTAGGGCCCTTGGTATTCACTGTGGGATAATTAGGGCCTCTGTTAGTTTCAGGGTAGGGGGCTGTACCTCAGGATATTTCGACCTGCCCTGTGGCACATACAATCTTCCCTCCCCTTCTTCCACAGCAATCGTTGAGCCTTGGGTGTGTTAGCAGTTTGCTTCAGTGCTGAGTTCTCTGTAGCCTTCATGTTTGTTTTGCTGCTGTTTCCCTGGAGGTGGTTGTCAGGCTAACACTGCGAGCAGTACTGTGTCTCTGCTTCCTCCACAGTTTCTCCTGGAGCCCAGTGAGTGTGGTAGAGGTGGCACATCTTGTCGTGAGCTGTCGGCTCCTTTTTCTTGTTGACTGGTCCACCCTAACTCTTGTCTGTCTTCTTAAAAATGTTCCAAGGAAGGACACCTGTGATTACCTGAAGAACATCCCAGTGATACTTTTCTAAGATTTGTCTAAGTTCTCTCCTCAGAGATGGTGACTCTGCTGTATAGAATTTTGAAAGTTTATTGTCACTTTCTTCAAACTCATTTATTTTTGTTAAAAAGTACAAATTCCTTTAAATTTCTTATATCAGACTTGAGATATTTTTAATCTTTCAAATACTAAAATTATCACATTTAGTACTGGAATGAAAGACAGTCAAAGTGAAATAACATAACTTCTGCATGATTTTAAATAAAGGAGCACCTAGGTCTGACTATCACAGGAGCCTACGAAGCTCACATGTAAGAATACCCCATCTCTGCAGCAGATTTTGTAGAAGATACAAAGAATGCAAAATGGACGTGTGCGTGCTTGTGTGTGTTTGTATGTGTGTGTTCATATGCATGGGCTCATGTACATACATGTGGAGGCCAGAGGTTGACTTCAGCATCTTCCTTAAACTCTCTCCATCTTATTCTTGAATCCATAGCTCTCTACTTCACTTAGAACAGCTAGTCAACAGGCCCTGGAGTTCTCCTCTTTCCCAGCACAGGGACTGCAGGTATGTGCCATCAGCCAGCCTTTAAGTGGTTTCTTGGGATCCAAATTCAGGTCCTGGTGCGTGTGTGGCAAGCACTCTGCCAACTGAGCCATCTCTCCAGTCCTTTCTTGGAATATCATTAATTAATTTAAGAGAATTCCTGAAAGGCAAATTTGAAGTGCCAGTAAGCACGTGCTGGTCCGTGGTAGCCATCAGCAAATTACAGTTAGATGACAAGAAGATTCTACCTTCCATCCTCAGGCTGATTTTCTGTTAATGGTGGCTGTGATGGTGAGGGCACTGGGACCTGAGCCCTCCTTGGCAATCCTTGAGGGAGCAATTGACAGCACTGTTTTTTTTTTTTTTTTAATGAATCATGATTTTCTCGAAATTTTATTTACTGTTAATAATTAGTAATACTGTATGAACAAATCTTGTGATAGTACTCCCAATTTCCTCCTCCCTTGTTCCAACTCACTGAGGGCACTCCCCATTGGGATTGCTGGAATGTTCCATGGGATGGGGGGTTATGAATTGTACATGCAGTGCCCAGTGTTTTTGTGTGTGTGTGTTGTGGATGAAGGGGCAGTATCTCTGGATCTTCTCCCTCAGCTGAGAGCTGTTTTACAATTTGCATCAAAAGCATGAACGGCTAGTGTTTTTAACACAGTAATTCCACTGCTAGGAATCTGTCCTAAGGAGAAATCCAAAAGATTCAGAGATTCAAGAATGTTCTTAACAACCATGTTGATACCAGGAGAACAGGAAATGACCTTACCATATGATGAGAGTGGTTAAATATTCACTCCCAAAGAAAGTCATGTTTCATTAAAGATTCTGGTGTAAAGAATATTTAATGATGTAAGTGTTTTCTAATGTGTTAAATTAAAAATACATGTTGAAGACCATTAGCTACAGCATGCTACTTTAAAAAAATTACAGAACTAATGTAAATAGAAAAGACCTAAAAGGATATATTTTGTGATAGTTATGGTAATATGTCTGGGTAGAGGGCAGGCAAACATTTTTGTTTGTTAGGTTATTTTTTAATTTATTTTCTAATTATTTTAAGGTAGACAGAAATTACTGTTTATAATTAGAAAAATAAGACATATAAAAGGAAGAAGTGTGCCCTTATCTCAGAGGGCTGCAGTTCTGCTTCATGTGTGACATAAATGACTTTTTAATTTTTTAAAAAAATATTTTATTTATTTTAAAGGAGGAGAGAGAAAGACAGAGAGAAATAGAGAGAAAGAGAGAAAGAGAGGGAAAGAGAGAGAGAAAGAGACATAAACTACTTTTTAAAACCATAGCTTCATTTTGCTGTGGGACAGGTTCTCATTTTCAAATTAAAGAAAGGGTTGGTCCTCTGTCTGTAATTATACGTCCTTGGATTTAGTCCCTGTGATAGTTTGAGTCAGATGTCCCCCATAAAGTCATGTGTTTTGAATGCTTGGTCCCCAGTTGTTGGCAACTTGGGAGGTGGAGCCTTGCTGGAGGAGGTGTGTCACTGGATGGACCTTGAGGTTTTTAGCCCCTAGCTTGCTAGTGTTAGCTCGGCTCACTCCATTGCTACCATTGTCCAGCTGATTGGCAGAGATGACGTCCAGCCTCTGCTCATGTCATGCTTTCCCCTACCCTCATGAGGCTTCCCTTTAAGACTGTAAGCTAAATTAAAAACTTTGCTCCCATCAGCTGCTTTTGCTTGGATTCTTTGTCCCAGCAACGAGAAGACAAATACAAAGGTCCCCAAAGCAAACCTTGAATTTGCCCCACCCCAAACACTCCATCATGGCAGGGACAGCATGGCAGAGCAGATAGCAGGGCATTGCATCTTGTCACAGCAGCAGGGAGGAGATCGCAGGAGTGAGCTGAGCTAGCACTGGCAAGTGGGGCTGGAATATACAATCCAAATCTGCCCTCAGTGACACACCTTCTCTAGCAAGGCTCCAGCTCCAAAAGGCCGTCAGGAAATGGTGCATAGGTGCACCCTGTCAAGAGGCCTGACACCTGTCACAGCCTTGAAATTTTCTTGCTCTCCTCCTTTGAGCACTGGTCTCCTGTCCTTGTCCTGTGGAGTTACGCCTGCAGTGGCAGAGTCTGTATTAATGTGTGAAGCCCTCTTCCTCATCCTCATTCCCTAAGCAGTATACTATTAGGTATTCTAAGCAATCTAGAGATCATATAGAGTATATGGTAGGATTCAGGTAGGTCACAGGCAAATATCAGAACATTTTACATAAGACTTCAACCCCTGCAGATGTTGGTACGAGCCCTAGAATTGGTTTTTCTCAGACATGGAATGAAGACTGTATTAAGGTTTTTCATTTAAGTAAGTGCAGAGATTTTAAAATAAAAGGATATTTTTTTCATTTTCATTTAAAAATGCAACAATCAGAACTTCATGGGAATGTTTATAGTTTACCTATTACCTGAGTTGGCTCAGAAAGACACAATTGCAAGCATAAGGCCATGGGTATAATGCTTTAAAGATTGTGTCAGAACTCCATTCTTTTTTGTGACTAAATAATATTTCATTGCATATCACTTAGTATTTATCTATTAGTTGGTGGATGCTTGGGCAGTGTACTATTTATTATTGTGAACATAACTGCTATCAATTTTGCAAGGAACTATGTAAGTTTAAGCAGATAGGTGTTCTCAATTTCTTGGGTAAGGGAAGGATAGAGATGAATATCCCAGGCCTTACACATGCTAGCCAAATAGTCTATTCTGTTTTTCATTGTTTTGTGTACATACTTGAGCATAGAACTGCTGGGCATTTTGAGAAGCCACACACTGCCATGGTGATTTAGAAACAAAAGTATTCTCTATAGCCTCAAGTGTTTGTAACTCAGCCTCCTACTTAGTCCCCAGGGGAAGAACCTCTGGGAGCTGGAGCCTTGCTGGAGAAGGTGTGTCACTGAGGGCAGATTTGGATTGTATATTCCAGCCCCACTTGCCAGTGCTAGCTCATCCCACTCCTGCGATCTCCTCCCTGCTGCTGCGACAAAATGCAATGCTCTGCTATCTGCTCTGCCATGCTGTCCCTGCCATGAGGAAACTTCCCTTCAGAACTATAAGTCAAAAACCCTTTCCTTCCACCCGCTGCTTTTGCTGGGCCATTTTGTCCCAACAATGAGCAACTCACTAAAACACACTGCTCTTACCTTGGAATCTCATGCAAGGCCACTTCATGTAAAGGCATAACAAGCAGGCTTCCTGCACTAGGCAAGCCGATTCCTACGCCCATCTTCCTCTTAAGAGTTAAACATGGCCTGCCTGTGGAAACTAGGAATCGTACATATCCCTCTCTTGAAACACTTGCAGAGCAGATCACAGTTCTGATACTATCACAATGTCAGCCTAAAAGCAGGACTGTCACTGACATCACTCAGAGCCTCAGTGTTCATTAGATTTTAAGGGGACCACAACCCATGGCCCACTTGTTTATTCCAAGCCATAGTTTGTCTCCTGAGCTATCCCTCAGAGAAAACTTCCTGTACTGTATCTAGTTTCATTTGGACAATCAATTTAGATACTAACCTTCTACTCAGTGTCCATAGAATGTGTGTTTGTGAGGCAATGCAAACCAGCTTAAAATTCTGAAGGTTGGTTTATTTATTTTGCATCTGAGGAGAATGTTTAGAAGTTTTTTTCTTAATTGTTCAGCACCTTTGACTTCCCTGATTGTGAGATGGTCATTTGTTCTTTGAAATGTTATGGGAGTTCAAGTTGAAAAGAAATTTACATCTAGAATCTTCGTGAGCTAAAAATATTTTCTTACCTTGCTGAAATCTGAAGATCTCTAAAGCAACCTGATGTATTACCTTGTTTTGGATTTATTTTAATATTTTACTTTTTAACTTTTTATTGGCAACCTCCATACATACACACAATATACCATGATCATAATTCCCCCCACCCTTTGTTCCCGGTTCCCTGTCCATCCATCCTCTACTGAATCCTTCTTTTCAACTAGTTTCTGTTCTATTTTGATGGTATCCCTTCCTCCCCTCCTACGCAGGTCTCATGTGTGCAGTGCCAGCCATTGTGAGGCCATGAGTGCCAGGGCCACTTTGTGTCTAGAAGACGACATTGCAAAGGAGTGCCTTCCCTCCCTTTGGCTTTTGCATTCTTTCTGCATCTCTTCCCCAGCGCTCTAGGACTGTGCTCTTTGGAGGGTGTGCTAGAGATAGCTTACTCGGAGCTAAACACACCACTTTCTCTTCTTCTTAGCACTTTGATGAGTTGTAAGTCTCCCCAGTCAACCTGGTTTATTCTTGCTAACATGTCAGCTATGTTAGCTACTGAGATGAAAGACTAAACGAGACATTGATGTCTTACTAACCAGATGGCCCTGGGAATGCTGAAAATCAAGTTGGTTCAATTCTATTTGTGGAAGAAACCCAAATAACATCAGGAGCAACAGGGGAGGATGGAGGAGGTGCCTGGTTCATAGTCATGCCATATCTGTCCCCAACCAACATGACTTCAGAAGACCTGCAGGAGAACGAATTCTAATCCCATGAGTTAGGACGTCTTAAGACCTTAGGCAAATCATTTCTTCCTGAGGATCAACATCCTACTTTGTGACATTGGTTTTAAATGATCCCTAACATATTCAGATTAAAGGACTTTTAATAGTGAAAAGCTCTATCCTGTCTGGGCATGGTGGTGTACATCTGTCATCCCAGCACTTAGAAGGCTGAGGCAGGACAATGAGGTCAACCTGAGATACACAGTGAAATACTGTCTCAGAAAACAATGAAAAAGAAAGGAAGGAAGGAAGGAAGGAGGAAGGGAGGAAGAAGAGGGAAGGAAGGAGGAAGAGAAGAACTTATTTGCTTCACACAGAAGTGGTCTTCTGACTCTCCGTCCCCAAAGACATTTGGCAATGTCTGCAGACATCTTCCGTTGTCACAGCTGGTAAGTATGGACACTTTCTGTTTCTCAGGTGGACGCTGGTAAGGTTCCTGTCAGAAAGATCAGTCCCTCGCTCTCACCACAGGGATTGTCTATTCTCAAAGTCCACAGTCTTAGCACAAGAAACTCGGTTCTGTCATTTTCCTAATCGTTACTTACTTTGGGGGCAGGGACTGATAAGCCCCTCTGGCTTCACTGTTCTGCCCTTTGTTGTTGGCTCAAGGTCTCATCAGAGCTCTTCTCTCTGGTTGGGAAGCTGCCTCAGTGACTAAAGACACTTGTTTGCAAAGCCTCTTGGCCTGTGTTCAGTTCCCTAGCACCTATGTAAAGCTGGCTACAATGTGGCACATGCTTGACACACATAAATAAAACAAATGTTTTAAAATATATATTTATTTATTTGCAAGCAGAGAGACAGACAGAATGGGTGTACCAGCCATAGCAAATTCCAGATGCATGCACCACTTTGTGTATCTGGCTTTACATGGGTACTGGGGAATCAAACTCAGGTCATTAGGTTTTGCAGGCCAGCACCCTAACCACTGAGCGATCTCTCCAGCCCATAAATTTTTTTTAAATCTTTATTATCCGTAGTTAGATACTCTGAATGAGCAAATAATGTGTTGGTGTCCCCAGTTCCCTGATTTCCCTCCTCCCTGTCCCCAATCAGCTGGATATCCTCCTCCGTGGGCAGTCTGGATCACTCCATGGGGTCGGGGATTATGGATAGCCTAGGAGTCAACCCAGTTCCATCCCCCTTTGTATGTTGTTGCTGAGGAGAGGCCATGTCTCTGGACATTCTCCTCCACCATGGCTCTTACAATCTTTCCACCCTCTCTTCTGCTCAGTTCCCTGAGTCATGGTGGGTGACAAAAATATTTTTTAAAAGAGCTATTTTCTTCCTTTCAATCCCTAGGAATGCAACTGAACTAACTGCTTCTCTAAGGAGTGGCCTTACTTAGCTCCTACTATTTTTAAACATGTACCTGGAGCATGTGTGTGAAGGAAGAACATGGCTGAGCACATTAAACCTATGGCTCCAAAAAGCTCTCCTGTTGCATGATATGATGGTGAGTTGCAGGTACACATAGGAAGTGGCACTAAGCACTAAGAGGAGAATGGCTGGATCACATTGAGAACCCAGGCAGTTTCTCTGTCGGTGACCAATAGCCTAGAGAATATTTTAGAAACTCCCAGAAGCAGAAAAGTCCACCTGACTACGCCACTTGACTTATTAACAGGGCATTATTTTCCCATGCCTCAGTTTGTCTCTCTGTAAACCAGGATTTGGGAAGGGGGGGTCTCATTCACAAAAGAAGACAGAAACTCTGTGATGCCAGGTGACACCATGCTTCCCTTCCCTCTGTCCCCATTCAGGTGAAGAAATGAGAAGGGTGTCCTGGACCTATGGTTTTATCACATATGCTCACAAATGAAACACAAAGCCAAGTTCCAGAAGACCACTGAAAAGTCCAGTTGGTTTAGCCAAATCTCAGAAAAGACAGAAATAGCTAATTCAATGACTTTTTTCAAACCTATCCACATCAGCTGCATGGTTCAGACCGAGTGTGAACCCAGGAACTGATTTGACTGATTTGATTTGTCCCAGTGGAAGACAGTGAGTAGAACTCATCAGAGAGAGAGAGTGTGTCTTTCAGTCACGTGACTCTAAGTGAATCCCTACATCATGTGTATCCCTTTAAAATTATTTCAGTCAACTATGAATATTCAATTAATAAAAAGAAGTGTCTTTATCTTCTTAGTTGACAGAGATATGTCAAAAGCAAGAAAAGGTACCTGGACTACTCAATAGACATATGACTAAATCTAGACGATTCAGTCAAAAATTGTATTTTAAGGAAAAGCTACTTGTCCAAACAAAACCACCCTCCACATTGAGTTCACTGCCCTGATCTTGGGGGGCGGGCATGTCTGGACCAGCAAATGGTTACGATGCTGTGCATATTTAATAGATCCTTGTCAGATAAGGACTGGAGGCAAATCTGTAAAGCTTCCTGGGAGGCCCCTGAACTTGGATCACTCTTAGCGGAGTTAGCTCAAATACTTTAAATACTTTAAAATAAATCTAATCCCTGCACTGGTGGGTTGAAAACTTTCTCTATCCCCAGGGCACTAAAATAATACCCTTCCACACAGTAGGGGAAGTTTTTTATCGGCAGCTCTCTAGTGATAACAAGGCAAGTCAATTTTTAGGAATCAGACATGCTAATCACGGTGTCTCAAGATGTGCATTGCTGGGGAGGGAAGTACAAGGCCCCAAACTGTCGTGATGGCAATGCGGGAGGGAGACTCGGCTTCCTGGTCTCTCCACGGCTTGATCTATCACAAAGGTCAAGATAATTGGCCACATACAGCAAGATCAACACCACTCACTCTCCCCCAGCCTCGCAGATAAGCACAGAAACTCAGCTTCCTGCCGAGCTAAGTGGTGGCTAGTCCAGGTGGAGGAGGAGCGCACAAGGCCCTGTAATGATGCCATCAAATTTAGAATTCAATATATTTTACAATCAATTGAGATACCGTAGGCTGCCCACAAACAGGCGGTTAAAGCAGGCAATGGCAAAAAAAAAAGTGCCAGAAAATCCACAGAAAGTAAATGAGCTATTAAAAATTATCAAATAGATTAATAATTTGCAAATCAAACAGGCACCTACTAAAAAGATTATTAAAGCTGTATGCTGTTTATTTTGAAAATATGCTAAACAGTGACAAAGTGAACCAACCCACCAGTCTGTCAATGTATGTTGCTGTAGGTAGTGGGTGATATGCGCTGTCCCTCAGGGCCTGAGTTTGTTGTTTTCCAGTTAACTGTCTTGAAATTCTAATTAATTTTTTTTTACTTTGTATGCAGGCATGTGTACATGTGCATGTCTGTGTGTGGGCAATACGTGTGTGCTAGTTCACTGGGCATGTGTGTGCGCATGTATGTGGAGGCCAGGGGTCAACCTCAGGCGTGGCTCCTCAATGCTGTCCATCATTTTTTTTTTTAATATAGAATCTATCTCTGGCCTGGAGCTCACCCATGAGATGAAACGGAATGGGCAGAGATCTGCCTTCCTTCACTGTGCCAAGGCTGGGACTACAGGTGTGTGCCAGCTTTGCCTGCCTTCGCTCGGCTTTAACCTTCCATTCCACAAACTTTTTCTCTTAAACAAGAATCCCAGCGTGGGGCTGGAGAGATGGCTTGGTGGTTAAGGCTTGCCTCCAGTGCCTAAGGCCCCAGGTTCAATTCCCCAGGACCCACATAAGCCAGACCAACAAGGTGGTGGCCCTGGTGCTCTTCTCTCTCTCTCCCTTTCTCTCTTTTTTTCTCTCTCTCTCTCTGCTTAATAAAGAAAAAATAAAATAAAATAAAATTTAAAAAAGAATCCCAGCATGTTTACTGTGCATTGGGATCCAGACATGGTGTAGCTAAGTGTCTGAGTGGTTCCAATCCACAGAAGCGCTCCCATGTCTAGCAACTTTCCATGAGATATCCCCCCCAAAAAAAGGGAACAGGAGAGCATGTCTTTGTAAAGGGAATGCATTTTGGGGAAGCAGGCTGAAAATGTAGAACAAGAAAAATAATTCTGGAGTTTGAAGAAATGACTGAGTCTTTCCACTCCCAGGAAGTTGAGTTAAAAAAATCACAATGTAGAAAAACAGCACTTTGATTGTTAACTAGGAGTCACTAGGGGAAAAATCCAATGTCTGAACCATAGGACCTCGAGGAGCAAATTAATTTGAGTTCTTTTCTGAAGTTCATTTAAAAGGACTAACTGGAACAGTTTCAAAGAGAACGGTTAAAGGGCCGCTGACGTATGCTCTCGTCGGTCTTAATTAGCCCTGAGTAGGCTTGTCACAGTGTCCCCAGGAGCAGGCAGAACCCTGAAACTCCACTTATGCATTCAGAGCGATGAAAAGTCACTGTAGGTGGGAGCGGGTAAGGTTATTTATTTTATAAAGTGGAAGGGCTAAGCATGGAGACAGAGCTCACAGGAGAAAACATGGACCCTCTGAGGAACACGCAAGGAAAATCACCAGAGTGCCCAGGGCTCAGGGGAGCGCGTGAGGACTTAACTGCAGGCCCTGCAGGATGGGTGGCCTGGCAATTCAAGGTTCTCATCCTTGTGGCTATGGGTTCCATCCTGCCATCTTTCTTCTAGACAATGACTTGTCCTTCGATGCACAGTGCTACCCAATGCAGCATAGTTCACACAGGGTCTTTACATGAAGGTTCTTCTGCAGGTAACACCCCTGTGATCTTGGGTAGTACCATTGGACCCATGAGATGGTGAGGTTCACCTTGAAAGAAGCTTTCCTAAGAAGAAGTCAGGACTTGTTGCAGTCAGCTTTCTAGTTGCTGC
>PVHP010015634.1:0-37092 GCA_004024765.1 Zapus hudsonius | reverse complement strand
GGTCCTTAGGCACTGGAGGCAAGTGCCTTAACCGCTGAGCGCCCATCTCTCCAGCCCTCTTAGTCATTTTAAATCATAAGTAAAAATAGGAAAACTGTTATTTTGTAGGTTTGCGGGAGCTGGAATCCCGTCTCTTGGTTCCTGGAGATATTCTACTTCTCTCAGGAAAAATCTCATTGCCTTGTGATGCTATTCTGATTGATGGGAGCTGTGTGGTGAACGAAGGCATGCTCACAGGTAGGCCACTGCGCAGAGCATCATCTTCCCTGAACACTGGGTAAGGTGTAGAAAATCAGATCAACATCGGCTTATGTAGCTGGCACCCAGCCCCACGCTAAGATACTGAGAAATAGAGAAGGGAGATACAATCAACCTGTTCATTCAGAGAGGCAGAATAGCAAAGCAGAAAGTGTTTGCTAATGCTAACAGTTAAACCACAGTGGATCAGAGCACACGGCTCAGCCTGCATTGGCTTCGAGTCTCCTAGCCTTTCATGTAAAGCCAGACTTTTGCAGGGACAAAAGACCTTGCTGTGCCCCTCCCCCACCCGCCCACATGTGCAAATAAATTTTTAAAAATTTTAAAAAGAATTAAGCTAGCAGTCTGACTGGTGAGCGGACTGGCATGTTTGGGGCTGGTGCACCGCCAGGCCGGTGAGATGAGTGAAGGCAGCGAGAACTGTGGACAACCTAATTCTACCATCAAGACCAGAAATGAGAGCTGACTCCCAGGCAGGAGAAGAACCATCCTACTACATCGGCTAGAAACCTCAGAGGAAGTAACGAGATGAGCAAGAGTGCTGCTCCCACAGGGAGCCCGTCAACCTGCACCAGGGCAAGGGAGACAGACACTGAGGATACTCAAAACATTCCAAAGCAGAGTTCCAGAAGCTGTTAAAAACTCAACACTATAGTCAACTTAACCCACCATGGTTCGGGGAATTTTGCAGAAGAGGGGGCGGGAAGATTGTAAATGCCATGGTAGAGGGGGAATACCCATAGGTATCCCCCCACATACACACCTTGTAACTGTCCTCAACTTGAACAACTAATAGACCTCAATTCCATGGAGCATACCAGCAATCCCACAAGGAAGGGCCCTCAGTGGAATGGGGACAGGGAGAAGGGAAATAAATGGTGGTACCAACTCATGACTTGTTCAAAAATAATAATATTAAAGTTAAATGCCAGAAATAAAGGAATCATAAATAAAAACAAAATTAAGCCATAAGAAATAAGAAATTAGATGAAATTTTGTCAATGTTTTATTTATTTGCACACAGGGACAGGAAGAGAGAAAGAGAGAGAGAGAAAGAAAGAGAGAGAATGGGCACACCAGGGCCTCTAACCACTTCAAATGAACTTCAGATGCATGAGCCACTTTGTGCATCTGGCTTTACGTGGGTATTGGGTAATCGAACCTGGGCTGCTAGGCTTTATAGGCAAGCACTTAAGCACTAAGCCATCTATCTGTCCTTTGCCCTAGATGAAATTTTTACTAGCTTGATGGATGGGATGGAGGAGTGAGTGCGTTGGAAAGAGACTCGGGCAGGAGGATGGTGCATATCTATAACCACACCAACACCAATTCAGCTTAAACAAAGCAGTGTTGCAGGCAGAAGGGAGAGCTACTGCCCAGCCATGTACTAATCTTACTTAGACCCAGGTTTCACCAGCAAATTTGAGTGAGCCAGATTAATAGCTCTGTTCTTCCTCTTTTTTTTTAAATAAAAGGTTAAACTCTATTTTCCCCCACCTCCCTGCTTCCCCTCCCCTTTCCCAGAAGGTCATCCTCCATGGGGCTCTTGGTTTTCACTGTGGGGTCATGATGGCCTCAGGATATTCCTACATACTCTGTGGCTCTTACAGTCTTTCTGCCCCTCTCCCAAATGTTCCCTGAGCCATGGCAGGCCTGTTGGCAGTCTGATATAGTGTTCTCTGTGGCTTCTGGGTCATACTGTGGTCATCTTCTGGGTGGTTGTCCAGTGTAATGAGAGCCATATTTATGTTTCTGCTTCCTCTGCAGTGTCTCCTGGGCCTAGGGTGAGGTGCTTGATGTGGGACATCATCTTGTGGTGGGCAGCCTGCTTGTTGTGTTGGTGAACCCTGGGTCTCCTCAGTATTCTCTGTCATCTGTAAAATAGAACAGATTCTCTAGCCAAGAGTGAGAGCAGTTTGTATTAAGGGGGATATGGTAGTGATTTCAGAGACGTTTTGGTATGTATGTCCACTCTTATTAATTACCCAGAGAGCAGTGGGAGCTTTTCTCTGGAGTCTCTAAGTTTCCTGGCCATGGGATACGTATGTGGTTCCCATGTGGGAACTCGTGGGTCTCATGTCCATTCATGGAGCAGTCGTTCACCTCCACAGGCTGTGCCACTATTGCCCAGGTGTGTGGACCTGGCTTTAACAGCCCACTTGGTGTTGGGTCTATATTTCCAGTTGACCTTACCCTGAAGAAAATTTAGTTTCTAGTTCCAGTTAAAAGTGTGCAAGTTCTTGTTTGTACTTTTTAAAGTCTACTTGCAATTTTGTAATTAGTAAGGCTCTATTTATAAAAGTACCATTTACTTAAAAAAAATCACAAAGCCCACACATTGTAATAACAAAGACTATTCTGCAACACAAAACTAAAAGGTATCTTTTGTGCATATAGATTATCAAGTTTTCCTGTTTCTAAAACTATAAAGATGAAAGGCAGTGAAGAAACACCAAACCTTAAGAATGAAGATGTAATGGAAATTCATTATCAATTCTTAAATTATCCAACATAGGAAGATTTTACATTAAAATGGGCCTGCTTAATTTATAATTGAAACAAAATGTAGTAAACATAAATATGTTTGCTATAATTACAAAATGTCCCCTAAATGTGTTGAAATCTCACTGCCTTGGGATGGTGGCAGTGAGGATCTGCATACTGATTGCATCTGTTATCCAGAATGTTGCCATGGTAACCAGCTACAGACCTCAAGCTACCAAACACTGGCCTCTCACTCCCTGTCCCAGACAGAATCTGCATTCTGAAGGCTTCTCTCACTCGCAACAGGGCAGTGGACTCTCAGGGCAGGAAGGAAAGGAAGGCTATGTGCTCTGTCTATGCTTCTCACTGGCTAGAGTACACAGTGTGTATCCAGTGTACACAGGGCTTGCCTAGGCTCTCCTAAAAACTGAAGTGATAGCAAACTGAAATTAACATAAAGTTACTTTAAACAGTGATTATCTTTTCCTAGTTCCCATTTCTGGAAAAATTAAGATGTCAACAGCACTAAAATCTATGTAGCCTAAGTATTTAAAAAAGAAAGCCAGTTTTAGGGACAGATATACAAAACAGCTATATGTATGTATATATATATATATATATATATATATATATATATATAGTCAGGCACATGCTGCTGGGATGAATCTCCAAACCAGGCACAATTTTGGGGAGGAAGGTATTTATTGAAACTAACAGATCCAGGGGAAATTAAGGAAAAAAGCAAGCAGAGAGAGAGAACCCATCACCAGCACCTCAAGCAAGCAAGCACACTCCAAACTAGCAAACAAGAGGAACTCCAGGCTTGTACTCAGACTGCTTTTTGCATATGTAAAGCTAGAATTCCAGACCTACCCCAGAAACACCTTAGGGCTGAACCCTAGGATCTGGCCAAGGTGACACACCTCCTCCAGCCAGAGTGGCTGGAGATAATTTACAATTACAATAAACTTTTGAATCTATTGGGGGACATTATTCAAACTACCACATATATGTAAAGAAATAAATATATATTTCTCATTGATTTCTTCAAAAATGTCTAAATGACCTGTAAACGCTGTCATTGGCTACGTGACAAGGATCCTGACTGAACCATCAGCATGACAGAGTCAGGTTCGTGACTCTAACTTTTCTACAAATGTGACTCAGATAGAGTTTTTCCATCTGCCTGACTCTAGCCTCTCTATAGCAACTTACATTTTAGAAATAACATTCCTATAACATGGCATCAGAGACATTAAGATAGGAGCTATGAAAATACTTCAGGCTGGAGAGGTGGCTCAGCAGTTAAGGCTCTTGCCTGTAAAATGCTTACTTCAAATGAAGAAGTAGAGCTGAACAGAGACCTGGGCTTCTCACCAAGCAGTGAGAAAATCAGAAATGGAGAGTGAGGAAGGTGATGCTGACGGGAGGAGAGTTACTGCCACAGCGCCTGGCCTGCATATTAGCAGCAACCTCCTCTTCATCCCTCAGCCTTCCCATTTCCACAGCTACTCCACAAGGTCAGCCTTTATTTTTATAACTACACTTCATTTAAAAAATATTTTATTTATTTATCATTAGAGAGCGAGAGACAGACAGAGAGAATGGGCATGCCAGAGCCTCCAGCCACTGAAAATGAACTCCAGATGCATGCAGCACTTTGTGCATCTGGACTTACATGGGAACTAGGGAATTGAACTCAAGTTATTAGGCTTTGCAGGCAAGCCCCTTAACTGCTCAGCCCTCTCATCTCTCCAGCCCACTACACTTCCTTTTTATTTTGGCAAAACTCTGTCAGTTTGCCATCTTTCTAATCTTTGCCTGGGCGCCTCAATTCCTTCAGGGAATTGGAGAGAGGGGTGTGATAGAAACTCTTCTTGTGCTCAGCAATCTACCCTGATCTGGGAAGCCACCTGAGACCTGTCACCCTGGGAAGGAAGGCAGACCCAGCTGTCATTTTCTCCTAGTTTTCCATAGCCGGCAGAGCTGCAGGTCCCTTTCCTAAAGGACACATGACATACAAATCTCCTTTCAGTCCTCTTTCAGTCCTTCCAGGATCTTTAATGTAGGTGGAAATGTAAGAGAGGGAGGCATAGTGAAAACACAGTGGCTCTCTCATCTCTCAAGATGATAATTGAATTTCTGAATGACTTTCAGAACTTGGGAGCCAGTGAGCATCTCGAGGTTTATAGCTGGTGCCGCCTCATCCTCCTGAGGATAGCTAAGGAAAGGGTGGTCTTCACTGTGACACAGCCCCTCCCTTCACTCATTAAGCTGCTGATTGACGTAAGACGTGCAGGATGTATGGAGTAACATCACTCAGCAGTCTTTCCACACTGATATCATTTCATGCGAGCTTTGAATCAGTTGTCAGGTCATTTCTTCTGCTGGCTCCTTTCCTTCCTTTCTTCCTCCCATCCTCTTTCCTTTTGCTTATTTAACCGTTTACTTAATAAAAATTTAGAAATACCTGTGCTGTGGGCTAGAGTCACCAAGATATATGAGGAATGGTTCCTGCTGGCAAATCACTTACAGTTGAATGCAAATCTGAACATGGCATTTTAAACACTGCCACCGTACACAGGCATTTAGCCCCTTGGGGACAAGGGAGAGGATTCCCATTTGGTAGCACCAAGAGTCTTGAGGTCCCTGGAGCCAGCTGGATAATGGAGAGTGAGCAATGGAAATGCTTTTTTCTAAAATTTATTCCAGCCTTTCTAGGTGCTGTTCTTTGCCAAGCAAGTTCAACTTTCTGGGGGCTTCCGAGAAAGTGCAAAGTATAAGATTTCATACTCATATGCCAGCAATAGAAATCCTGGCTAAAGTCATCCAAATTGAGAGGCATATCTGGAACATTATTTTGTAATAATTTTTAAATTTTATTTGTAAGAGAGGGAAGAGAGAGAGAGAGAGAGAGAGAGAGAGAGAGAGAGAGAGAGAGAGAGAGAGAGAGAGAGAGAGAGAGAGAATATGAGAATAGGCCCACTAGGGCCTCTTGCCTCTGCAAGCAAACTCCAGATGCATATGCAACTTTATGCATCTGGCTTTATGTGGGTACTGGGGAATTGAACCCTGGTAGGCAGGCTTTGTAAACAAGTACCTTTAACCTCTCAGCCACCTCCCAGCCTTTGGAACATTATCTTGATGTAACTTTCATATCTAGTGGATCACCACCTGTCTGCTTCCAGTTTCATTGGGAGTGTATATAAGAGAACTGCTCACTAATACTGTGTTAGTCAAAGTAAATGTTGTAGATTATTATTATTTTTTAAAAATATTTTATTTATTCATTTCAAGCAGAGAGACACAGAGAGAGAGAAGGAGAGATAGAGACAGAGAGAGATAACACCAGGAACACCACCTTGTGGGTCTGGCTTATGTGGGTACTGGGGAATTAAACCAGGAGCCTTAGGCACTGGAGGCAAGTGCCTTAACCACTGCGCCATCTCTCTAGCCCTAGATTATTATTTTTGATACAAAGGCAGAACACCCTTTGGAATTATCTATATGTATTTACCTATTGCAAGGATTGATTTGAAGAACAATGTAGTGCAGTTATTTGGAGATGGGCCAAAAGCTTCTATCCCTTTTGTAAAGCCATTTAGAGTGTAATTGGTAGATCTCTGGTGCATGAATATCATGACTGTTTTAAAAAAATAAAAGGATGACGCTGGACTAAAGGAATTTCCTGAAGGATTTCAAGATACTAATAAAATTTTTATAGTCTCTTCCACATTGTGATGCAAAAAATACCACATGAGGAAACTTGTTTTGAAAAAATTAGTAATAGAAAAATCTAAATAATTGCTTTTATTTAATTCATCCATGCATTTAGCTATATATCTATATCCATAATATATACACATGTATTTTTAAACCACTAGGGATAAATGAGGAGCATAAGAGGTATATGTGTCAAAGTTCCTGCCCTCAGTTTTTACCTCGAGATCATTTTTATAACTATAAGCAATGTAATACCATTTCTAATTAGAAAGACAACGTATTATTTTACTAATTGAACATTTAGTAAAAGACTGATGGGATTTTAAATTCATTCTAGTGCTATTTAAATCTGGGAATCTGGAAGTGTTATTAACATTTTATTTTGTCTGTGAAATTTATCTTTTAGAACTCTGAGCTAATTTTCTTTGTACCTTACACCCTCTGTCTTCCAGCCACCAGAAAAGGGGAGAAATAGTCGCAGCAAAGAGTAGGAGAAAATGAAAGGAAGCCTGAGGGTCTAGGACAGATAAGCCAAAAATAACTAAATATTTGACACAATATCAAACCTGCCATTGTTTGTACCTCAATTATGCCTAAGACCTCATTAAAGCTGGCTTGGTTATGGCTATGTAGTTTCTTGAAATTGGAAGGCACAGGCTCTGAATAATTGAGTTTACACAGAAATGACAAAATATAACCTTTACTAGGAGAAAGTATACCTGTCACAAAGACACCATTACCCCAAACGGAGAACACCATGCCCTGGAAATCCCACAGCTTGGAGGACTATCGAAAACATGTGCTGTTCTGTGGGACAGAAGTGATCCAGGTCAAGCCCTCGGGACAAGGGCCTGTAAGAGCTGTGGTTCTGCAGACAGGTCAGTGGACCCAATTCTTGTGAAAGTTGGAGGTGGGGAGAGCTAAATTTGGGAAATTTTGCCTAGAATTTTGGAGTTTGCCATATTCTCTTGACTACAGTTATACTTTTTTTTTCTAATCCATCCCTTATTATTCTAAGTTGCCACAATTTTTTAGCTGAATGTCCATTGTCAAAACCCTTACATGTGATGAAAGACATACATTGATGTTCAAAGTTTCCTTCAAGACACAACTGTGCTCTTGCTTTGGCTCGTGTCTGTAGGCTTCTCTTTCTCCCCTCAACAATCTCTCTGAGAGTAGTGTCAACCTAACTCCTACAGAGACCTGTGTCTTTTAGAGTAGCTTGCTGGATGGTTGCTGAATACCGCCACCTGGTGCACTATGGACACTTCAGAGTCAAACATCTGAAGAGACAATCATCTTCCTGCATGGCCTCTCTGTGGAGAGCATCACCCTCTAGCTCATCCCTAACACCATCTTTAACTCCTCACTTTCTCTCAGACTAAATGGACACCACATCGCGGTGCCTGCTGACTCCTGTTCTCCTGGCCTCCATCCAGTGGCTGTCATCTATGCTGGCGTTTGTCCTTCCATGTCTGTACTATCACAACAGAAGTATTCACTTGACAGTTCTCTTGCAATGTCTGCCATCATCTTTCTCTAACCTGATATTGAAGTGGTCACTAAAGTTCCATTTCCTAAGCATACTTTAGAGTGGGTCATACAAATACTCAGAACATTGTCATAGCTAGCTGGCTGTATTTATTTCAGTTTTCACATGATATTATAAACAAAGGCCTTTAGAGATCTGGAATCAGCTCAGTGTGCGTTTGTGCCACCTGACATATTCATAGATATGAAACACACCTCACACTTTGACACTATCATGCTTTTAATTAAAAATATAACTTTTTAATGCTAAAACTAGCTAGGGGGTTTTAGAGCATACCTTAGCCTGCTGTCTAGACAGAAGCTAGAGGTTATAGGTCATGGAAACCAACGGCCTAATTACTCTGGGTTTATTGAGAAGCTGTATTAAAAGACCTCATTCCTTTGTGAGTACTTGTAAAGTACTTAGGCAGAAAGGTAAAGGAAACTATAATTCTGTTCTTTAAATGCAGGAAAGTCATGTTTGAGATGAACAGGTACCCAACTGAGTAATAGATGAAGCATACTTTTATAATACTTATTCATATCTAAAATATAAATCAACTACTTTAATTACTGGTGCATTAATGTTTATTATGCACTATGTAGGCTAACAGATAATATTCTTTGCCTTAAAGATGCTTATGATCTATTGAAGGAGACAGATGGACTTAGAATTAACTAAAATGTGGAGTGGTAAAGATACCATATGGCCAAAAGATGCAAGGACTCCAGAAAGTGAAATAAATGGTTTTTGGTTCAAGTATAGGAGTAGGGTTCTGGAAACATTTCTTCTTTGATGAGGTATCATTTTAGACCACGTCTGATAGCATGGGGAGGACGTAAGCAAACATATGACAGCTAGAAGGGTAGGTTAATTTGTATGTGTGAAACACAAAATAAGAAAATGCCAGGATCTTCTGAAACTAGTGACGAGATCAGACTGACAAAATACAAATAGATCACATAGAAGGGTACCCTGAATACTATGCCAAGAACTTTGAAATTCATCCTAAGGAAGATGAGGATCTGGGAGATTTTGTAGCAAAAGAAAGACATGATGGGCAGCTATACATACATGTTATACATGATGTGTGGCTACACATACACATTTTTAAGAAATGACTTGCCCTTCATCTTACTTTTATTTTCAACAAATATCTGCTTTAAAGTCTTCTCTTGGCATCTCACTTTCTCTGGTCATCACATTCTTCAATTCTTTAGTCCAGCTTTTCTAAACCTCAAGGGTGAAAGGGGAGTTGCACTTTGGCAACCCCAGAAGCACTGACTCCAGAGCTAGAGAAATTAAACAGGCTATGTGAACACAACTGATCACTCCCAGTGACTTAACAAACAGGACAAATGCCCTGTTAGTTCAGCAACGCTACCTCCAGTCTGTATCCCAATAGCCCAAGCACTTCAGGCTAGTGGGAAAATGTATTAAAGGACCTAACCCCTCTGTGATTATCTTCACGTAGGCTATAATACAGCCAAAGGTGACTTGGTGAGATCCATCCTCTACCCCCGACCTCTGAACTTCAAACTGTACAGCGATGCCTTCAAGTTCATTGTATTCCTGGCCGGCCTTGGTGTTATAGGATTTTTCTATGGCCTAGGGGTCTACATGTACCATGAAGTAAGTACCAGGAGTAAGTCATCTTATAATTTTCTCAAGAGTTTCATCTAACTCCAGAGGGTTAGGAAATGTAAGCTCTTGATCCCATCATTTAGTGGGTCAATGCTGTCTAAAAGAGCTTGTTTTGATGGCAGAAATAATCTGAATCTTTATGCCCAATATGGTAGTCCTTGGAGGCTCAGTGGTTGAGTGCTGGCCTAACATGTAGGGAACTCTGGGATTGATCCCTGGTATTACAGACATCCATGCAATGCTGAATATACATACATACATATATATATATATATATATATAAATATATGTAGCAGAGAAAATTAACTTTCAATTTTAATTCATGTTAATTTGAAGTTAAATAGCCACACATGGTTAGTGGCAATCCATCCTGTTGGATAATGAAGCTATGGTAAGTCACAGAGTTCACTGGCTTTTTCACCATTTAGCTTGAAGGGAGCAGTTACTTCTGCTGTGACATGTGTAATACTCAAGTTCATATGGCCTTACTGTAAGCACATGTTATATACAAGCCTGCTTGGGTAAGAAAGATCTAGTCAATCAGATCCAGATCGGAGTGCAGATAGGACAAAGTAATTTGAATAAAAAAAACACATAGAAGTACAGGCTTGTCTCCTGGAATCAACTAGCAACGACAGGAGAGAACTAGAAAGGTAGCAGTAGAGAAGATTGGAGGGGATCTTGCTGCCATACCTGGTTTGAACATTTTTCATGGAGTCTGAAAGTGTCTCAGATAATCCCCGACATATATCATGAGTGTCTTACTGTTTTCCATTTGAAGTCTGAAATGAAATTAAGCATTTACTTTTATAGAACAGATAGCGAATGGGATCCCTACTTTTCTTTAAGCTACAGGGTCTCGGGGTTCCATTGGATGCCTTTCAAGAATGTGGTGACCAGGGAGAAAGGGGTTGTCACTTATCACCTAAGAGGGCCTTTCTGGTGTTGAGAGTCTATCTTGCTGTGCACCATGCAAACATGTTGGGATCCTAAATGAGCTTGTGGGGAAGGCAAGGATAGTGTAAGTACAGTCTCTGAATGTAGGTTCAAAGCTATGTCCAAATTGCCAGTGAATTCTGGTGTTTGTGAAGGTTTGTGTGTCTGTAGGAGGGAAGGATAGAATTTGGGTCATAGATGATATAGTCACAAGAATTTCTAGGCAGGCCATATCCATATGAAAACCTAACCTCTGAGTAGTCATTTCCAACTGAAAAAAGGCTCCAGGTAGAGAGGGCAAAGGAGGTGGGCACAGTATGCCACCAGTAGAATTGAACCAGGCAGAATGTCAAAGCCACTAGGCTCAGACTGTGAGGCAGTGTGCCAGTTTGCCCCTGCGAGCAGGAGTACTTTGGAAGCCCTGGCACAGACTGGAAATGGTTTGTTGGACAGAAACTCAACATGTGGCTTACACCAGACAGACAGCTGAATCCCAGACTTACTCTTCTTTTTTTTTATTGTCCATAATGAGTTACATTATTTAGTGGGCAAACAATGAGTTGTTATCCCCAATTCCCCGATGCCCCCCCATCCCCAATCAGCTGGATATCCTCCTCCATGGGTCACCAGACTTACTCTTCTTATAGGTCAGAAACTTTGGCCCTTTGGCTGCTTCAGCTTTCATTGGCTCAGGATTAGTTAGACATGTCTGAGTCTTCAGGGTCAACGCTCCCTATGGAGGAAGCAATGGCTGTAAGGAGGGGGTATATAATCCATCTGGTGCACACTCAGTGTCCACATCACTAAGAGCCAAGGAACTTCAGCATTGACTTCCCTGTTGCTAGTAACACACTGAGGTGTTGGTGGTGTTGGTTCCAGTTTCTATCAGGCCACCATCCTTCCCTCTATGTACTGAGTGCTTCCTCTGCCCTAGACTCTGTCTTGAGCTCTGGGCCTCCATACAATCACGAGGGATTGCTTAAAAGGTGAATGGCACAGCTGTTGTGCCCAAGGCAGTTGTAGGCTAGTGGGAGAGAAATATTTAAAAACCAACAGCCAAGCTCCTGAGTGGAATGTTCTAATCTAAGACCTGCCCTGTGTTTTGGGAGCTTAGAGAGTTCATGGAAGTCTGATGAACAGAGAACGGATGGGTGGAAGGAATGTTAAATGCAGCAACACACAGTCAGCAAAGGGCTCCTTTGTTCTGCAGTGGGGACAATCGTGCAATGTAGGGAACAAGGGAGCACTCAGCTGCACCAAGAGTGACCTGCTCAGAGATGAAGTCCCTAGGGATCCCATGGTTTTCAGGAGGCAGCTGGCAGGCAGGTGCCAGCCTGCTCTGTGTGGTGCTGACCTGTGTGTGTGCTCCTTCGCTTCCCAGGTCCCTCCAAGAGACACTGCGACCATGGCTCTGATCCTCCTCACCGTGACCGTGCCTCCCGTGCTGCCGGCTGCGCTGACCATAGGCATCGTGTATGCGCAGAGGAGGCTGAAGAGGAAGAAGATCTTCTGTATCTCCCCCCAGAGAATCAACATGTGCGGGCAGATCAACCTCGTGTGCTTCGACAAAGTGGGTTCCACATTTTCTAGCTTGATGGTTATGATTTTGAAGCATGGTCAAGCTGGGAAGGGCTTCGGGAATGTCTAGTGCAGTCCACCCACTCTACACATAAGAAACTGAGGCCAGAGCAAGTCTCATACTGGACTAGTGTGAAATTACATTCTAGAAACTGAGTTCTTGACCTTATTTATAGGTAGCAATTTAGCCATCACATGTATTTTTCCCAGCAGTGAAATTTAGTATGTTTTATGTGTATTTTTTTATTTTAAAACAATCTTTTGCCCTAATAACTTTTTTTTTTTTTTTGGTGCTGAGGACCGAACCCAGGGCCTTGTGCTTGCTAGGCAAGCGCTCATCCACTGAGCTAAATCACCAACAATAACTGTTTTCTTTTCAGGCAAAATTATGAAGAAGACATGTTCTAGAAGTGCTTTTGTCTAGACCTTAGGTGAAAAATTCCTTGGTCCTGGCTGTGTCTGAGGCAAGGAAAGATGCAGACCACAGCCAGTGTTCACACTCTTCTTACCATTCAGGGGTCAGGGAAGGTTGTGTCTGTGCTGAGGGGCCTGGACATGTGACGGAGAGACACTATGCATGATGGGGAGGAGAGCAGCTATTGGGACAGGTCAGGTCGGGTCTCAACCCCCTCTCTGCCTCGCCTCTGCATTAGCTGCTTAGATCCCGACCTCAGCTCAAGCAGGCTGGCTTAAGGGCTGTCGTGCAATGACCCTGGTTTGGTCCTTCCTTGTGTCTTAAGTTCTTTGCATTTGAATACTTGATCAACTCTGGCCATTTTTTCCTTGACCGCATTGGCTCTGTACAGTGCTTGTAGAGAGTGTCATGAAGGGTCCTTATTTCCAAGAAGATTGCAGTCTAGCTGAGGCTGGGAGTGGGGAATGGGAGCAAAGACGCCAGGGTGATAGGTACTTGGGGGAGGGATCTGCACAGGGCAGGGTGTGCTCATTTGCTGGGGGTAGGAGGCCACCTCCGATCTGTAGCATCATTTGTTAAATAGAATGTTCCAGACTCAAAGGTGGAAGCTCAGAGCACAGGGATGTGAGGGGCACAATGTGAGGGGACATCGGATCATGGGGCTGGAAGGCAGATTGTTCCGAGACAACATGCTGGAGGGCTGACACCGCATGTGGTGAGCACTTAGAGCTTTTGTAAAGGCCCTAACATTTTTGCAGGTGTTTTTATTTATTCCAATGGAGGGAATTTCTAAGAAGATGCATTAGTTACTTCTCTAAGGAGCAACAAAGGAAGGAGACATTTGTTTTGGTTCGTGGTCCAAGGAAATATGTTCTGTCACAGCAGGGAAGGTACAGTGGAGATCCATGGCATGGGGATGTGCGGCTGGCAAGAAGCAGAGAGCTGGACTGGAACTGGGTCCAGACCATAATCTCCCCGACCTGAGCCAGCCAGCTAGGCGCTGCACCCTGAAGGTTCTAGGGCATTGCAAAACAGCACACTGCCAGGAGACTCAAACACATGGGTCTGTGTGGAGGAATTTCACATACAAACCATTACAGAATGGATGGAAGAGAGATAGGACCAGGGAGGAGCCACCTGGGGACCATTCATAGTCCTAGACAGGGAAGCAGCCACCAGGGAGTCCAGAACAAGCTGTAGCAGCTATGTGAGAAGGCCTGACCTTCAGGGTCGGCAGGTGACCTCTAGGGCAGCCAGGTGCAAGCAATACATCTTTTATATTACTTCACTTCTCTTCCCTTTTCATCTGGTAAGGAAAATCCTTAGTTGCCATCAGGTAGGTAGATTGATAGCCAGGTATAACTTCCTGGTAGTGTTCTGCTAGGGAGTCCTGCTACAAACCCAATAGCCTCACTCAGGTCTAAAATATACCGAGAACTCTGTATATATACAATCATACTCATTGTATATTTATCTGTTTTGAAGATTAACTTTTCCTGGAAGCTGTTCATTTTCTTATCTGTAAAAAACTTTTCCCCGGAATTCTCATGTTCTCATTTGCAAGAGCAGCAGAGGATCCTGGGCCTCCTTGGGCAAACACCACCTGGCATGGTGGTGTGGTAGAGTAAAAAGAAATCTGGGCTGGGACATGGCAAAATGAGAAACCTAACCCTGAGTTCGAGATACATTTCTAGATCACGATCTAAGAGCCAAAGCTAGAATTATAGTCATCTTCAAGTTCTTATTCTAGCTTTACATAAGAGAGCTGTCAGCAATATGCTATGGTGACAAAACCTCCACAATTAATTTCCGCTCAGTGTCATTTCAATTTGGGTTTCTATCACTGGGCTTCAGGTCCATTTGTTCCCATATATATATTTCTCTTTTTATATTTTTTTGTTTTTATGGTTCTCTAAGACACTCTTTTATTCAATTCAGCCCAAGCTCGGGCTTGTCTTTATGCTAAGAGGTTTTCTTTTTCTATTTTCTTTCCTTTAGAACTTCAACTATAATTTAGTTTTTTCTGTATATGATATTTTCCCCGTGTAAAGTCATTTTCCTGTAGAGAAATAATATAGTCTCGTTTCTGTTTTCCTGCATTATCACTTCTATTTTCATGTTCAAAACACTGATGTTTAAAAACATAATCTTCTCATAAGGAAAACATTTCAGTTGGAATTAAGCTGCTAACTCTTTTTGAAATGGAACAAGCCAAGGGGATTTGGAGAGTAAACATACAGGTTGGGGCCTTTCTAAAATACAGGTGATAAATGAAGTAAATAGCTTTTTTGAAAAGTTGTTGTTCAAGGAACAACTTATAAAAAAGCACATTAGCTCTTTGTGAAATCTGAATGAGTTAGTGAAACAAATTTCTTAATTATTTAATTTGGCAATCTTGGCTAGGCTTAACCTTTCCACATACACGACATAAGACATAAGTAATTTAATATTTCTTTTTAAAAATATTTTTTGTTTATTTGTGAGGAGGAGAGAGAGAGACAGACAGAAACAGAGAGAGACAGAGAGAGAATGAATGGGTATTCCAGGACCTCTTGCCCCTGCAAACTAACTCCAGATGCACATGCCACTTTGTGCATCTGGTCCTGTGTGTATCCTGGGGAATGGAACTCAGGCTTCCAGGCTTTGCAAGCAAGCACCCTTAACCACTGAGTCTCCTCAACCCTAACTTAGCATGTCTAATAGTGGAAGATCCTCCAACCTCCACAGCGCTGTTCTTTTAGTCTCTTCACCTCTAGCCTCTCTCCACTCTACCTGCTTGGTTGTAAGAAGGAAAAGCATTATAAGTGCCTCACTAGAAACCATCGTGCTCCTGTGACCTGTTTGAGTGATAGATGATGCTCTTTCATTGGAAATGAGGCAATATGATGTTCTATATAGAAATGACCAAAAACAAATTACATCAAAGATGATCGGAAGCAGAGCATTCCACAGTGCTTAGGAATGCCCCATCTGACTTGCTGGTTCGGGACCAGCTATGCCCCTTCCCACTCAGTCTGGGTGCTGAACAGGCCTGATGCCATTAGTCCACCATAGCAAGACCCAGGTGTACAACTCATGAGTGAACTGGGACCCAATGCGGGGATGTAAAAGACTCGGTTCCATTTTGCTTTCTCAGTTATGGCATCCAACAATTGATCTAGAAATATGATTCATTTATGGGCATAATTACTATTTATTATTAGCATTTAGTTTCTTTCCACAGGTTCAGAACCCTTATCAACATTTCCTTATCAGTCTGGACAGTCATTGCATCACTCATATTCTTTGAAAATTATATTGAATCAGGTGGCAAATGTGTGAACTAAATAGTCTTGGCAAGAAAAAAATTCTGAGCTCTATTTTCAAAAGATAGCAGGTGCCATTGGAAGAGTCAGACTTTAGCTGGTTCTTGTTGTATTTCCTCTTGCTGAGTCCTGTCACAGCAATGGAAACAGGCAGCAACCAACAAAATGGGGGCAAACCACTTGCATGTTTCCACAAAGTAACTGGAAGCATAGGAGAGCGATGTGCTCCTTGAGGAATCATTTGTCACCAGATTTAAATTTTGATGCTTATAAAAAGGATTTTTGGGCCTGGAGAGTTGGCTCATCAGTTAAGGTGCTTTTCTGCAAAGCCCAATGACCTGGGTTTGATTCCCCAGTACCCACTTAATACCAGATGCATAAGGTGGTGCATGCATCTGTAGTCTGTTTGCAGTGTCTGGAGAACCAGTCACATGCACTTTCACTGTCTCTCTTCTCTCTCTCTCTCTCTCTCTCTCTCTCTCTCTCTCTCTCTCTCTCTGCAAGTAAATACATTAATTAATACATTTTTTTAAAAAAAGGGTTTTGGACAATTGGACATTATAGTCTTCTGAAGCTAAGATTTTGTTTAAATCATGTTATAAGAAATTTCAATATTATGCTAATATAAATTCTATTGTTTTTTCAGACAGGCACACTTACAGAAGATGGGCTGGATCTCTGGGGCACTGTCCCTACTGCTGGCAATTGGTAGGTTTATTAAATGAAGACAGGAGGTGTGGTGGTGGGCTTGCTGTGGAAATATTCAAATCCATCACAGTGTTGAGGGATGAGTCATGACTCTCATATATAGTCAGCTCCCAATTATTCTAATTTGTTTAATTAAATGTATCCTAAGTTCTGAATCAGGCAGGGAAAGTAGATCTTCAAAGTCTACATGAAAAATGGAACAGAATGAGGTGGATAATTAAGGAGCCAAATGAATAAAACAGAGGAGCAAAGAGTGAAATCAAGACCATGCTTAATTAAAGGCTGCAAAGGCTTCCTGGGTGGCTGGCTCTGAAGAGTGTGTTCAGGGACCCGGAAAAGAAGGTCCCCATCTCCTCCCCTGTGGAGTTCATAGTCTGGTGGGATAAAAACATACAAATGTGCTCACCTCCAGTGCAGCACACGGGCCATGAAAGCTGTGACCATGAAGACAGGGTTAGAATAGAGACGAAGCAATAAAGACTGCTTGATGTGTCTAGCAGTCTTGATTTTTATAATAACATGGTGAATGAAAGAAGAAACTCATTTTGAAGTTTACTGCTCCCGTGAAAACTACCTAGGAAATATGGCATTTATGATAGGCTTTGAAGCATAGATAACTAGAAATTTTGAAGAGTAGTGTAAAAAGCTGGCATCGGAGAGAGGAGAGGATAATCAAATAGATTTGTATCCCAAGCAGAGGTAGTGAAGAAGGGGAGTGTACACCCAAGATCCTAGTTCCTTCCCTGCAGGGCTGAGGTGTATTTTCTCAGTCTAAGTGGCCATGGAGTCTGCTTTCAGATTTGGCGACCCCATTGTGCTTTCAAACAGCAGATCAGGCAGCTATGGGTCAGAAGAGGCGATATGTAGGGGCTCCCCAGATGGTGATGGGGCCAAGGGCAGCAAAAGCAGTGAGACAGCAGACAGACAATGTGATGTTACAAGACACTCCAGCCTAGGGAAAAGGACCACCTGACTATATGTATGATTTAACATTTTATATATATATAAAATAGAGAGAGAGCGTTCTGAACTTTTTTCTTATAAAATAAAAAACTTTATCAAAGTTTAGATAACCCCCCCATCATTCTCCTTTGATTCCCCCTCCTACCCTCTCCACCACAGGCCCACTTTTTCTTATTATCTCTATTTATATTCTTTCTTTCTTTCTTTCTTTCTTTCTTTCTTTCTTTCTTTCTTTCTTTCTTTCTTTCTTTCTTTCTTTCTTTCTTTCTTTCTTTCTTTCTTTCTTTCCTCTCTTCCATCATCCACAACAACCAGTTTGCTGGTGGCCCAATATTATGAACATATTGTGCAGATAATGACAGCCACTGTGAGGTCATGAGAACAGTGACCACTTTACGTCTGGCAGACAGCATTCCAAAGCACTCCTCCCCTTCTTTTTTGGCTCTTACATTCTTGGTTCCACCTCTTGCACTATAGTCCCTGAGCCCTTGAGGTGTGTGATAGAGATGTCTCATGAAGTGCAAAGCTGTCATTGCCTCTTGGCACTTTGATATTTGAGTCTCTCCAGAAGTCACCACCATCTGAAAAGAGAGACTTCTTGAAAAAAAGTAAGAGCAGCATTAATACATACGCATATATATATGTGTGTGTATATATGTATGTATTTAGAGGACAATTTGGTGGAGCATAATATATCTATGTAGTCAAACAACCATAATAATTTCCCCCTCAGGTTTGTGATCCTCTAAGCCATAGGCTTTTGACTAGGTTTTTAGTCTCAAGCATAAATTCCCTCACATGGAACAGACCTTAAATCACATTAGAAAGAAGTTGGTTACCCCTTAATAGACATGTTATGTATTTGCAGGGTCCACCGCTGGTTAAGGCCACTGGTGACTTCTCCTCCAGCAGGCTGCAGAGCATGGCCCAGCACTATGGCCACGTGACAGCAGGGAGAGCCTTCCAGCTTAGTTTCAGCTTGATTGCTCAGTGTTCTATAACCAAAGCATGTGGTAAATTCAGCAACAGGGCCTTATCATGTCGTTCTGGTGGGCAGTCAAGAGCCTTGGCAATACACTGCATTGTTCTGAGAACCGTGGGGAACTTGTTGACCAATACCTCACTGGGGGGGGGGGGTAGCTCAACCTTGGCACTGACTGTTTTCTGTGACAACCAATGGTTTCCAGGCATAGAGTTTATACCCTTATAGGGTACTTCTGCTCAAATTATCTTTTTTAAACTATATTTTAAAATGAACTAATATAGAAGTAGGTTTCCATTTAGTTATTTATAGCCTCTTTAGTTTTGATTGAGCCTCCTCCCACCTGTCCACACCACAATTCAAAACCCTACGTAGACCAATCCACTCCCAGCACACTTCCCCTACTTACTTATCTATTATCCTCTATCCGTTAAGCCATCATCTCTTCTCTCTCCCTCATGGGCCCTTTCTGTCTTCCTGCCTCTTATTCCAACTCCTACACAAATGTGGGAATGTGAAGCCAGGATCCACATATGAGGAAGATCATGAGGCATTGGGTTCTGACTCTGTCATCTGTGTTTGCTCCTGGCTGCTCAGATGTGCTCATCCAACCTCTGTCCAGAAAGGCAGGGCCTCTCCAGCGCAGGACAGTGAAGGAGGAAGATAGTGTTTGTAAGGCTACCTTCCATCTTCTTCCCATGACCTTAGCTCTAAGCTAAGCTCTGAGGTCGAAGTACATGAAGGTATATGATGCCAGACAGCACTTCCATTGAGGTACTTTGAGTTACCATGCTTCAGAGGCAGGAGGATGTTTGGACTGGAAGTTTCAGGAAACAGTAGAAAACTGCAAAGAGCTGAGTAGTGAGAAACCCTTTAGAACCTGGCTTCGTTTTCAGCTGTCTGGACAGGCTGCTTTCTACTTCTACCACCTCACGGATCTAGCGATGTCTTGCTCAGGTTGTGTGGCTTTTAAAATTTTATTTATTGTAAATAATTAGAAACACTATGTGAACAAGACTTGTAAATCTTGTGTTGGTACCTCCAGTTCCCTCCTCCCTGTTCCCAATCCACTGAGGGCCCTCCTCAGTAGGATTGCTGGAATGGTCCATGGGAATGGAGGGCTATGAATTGTGCAAGCAGTCGACATTTTTTTTTGAGGAGGGCAAGAACTCTGGATATTCCCCCCACTATGGTTCTTGCAATCTTTCTGCCCCCTCTTCCACAAAATTCCCTGAGCCATGGGGGGTGAGTTTTAATTCTGCATTACTGTTGAGCTCTTAAGAGTCTCTGGGTTTCTGCTTTGAACTATTTTGAGTATCCTCGGTGTCTGTCTCCCTTGCCCTGCATAGCTTGTCTGACATGCTTTGGAGGTAGTTCTCTTGCTCATCTCACCACTTCCTCAATAGTTTCATTGGGCCCTAGATGATGTGTTAGGGGAGCTTCATCTCCTGCCTGGGTATCAGCCATTACCTCATGTCTTGTTGGTGGAATTGAGTTGTCCACAGTTCTTGCTGCCTTCTGAAAGATACAGAGACATAAAGGAATCCAGCTCTCAGATGGTTAACCTGTATAGTGCTGGAAGGCACTACACAGGCTGCCAAGAGAAATTGGCCATCCATGTTCAAAGAAATCAGGGGACACTGCTATAAAACATTGACCAATGGTATGAGAATGCAGAGGACACTGTTGTATGGCAGAGACCAGCAAGGCAAGGAGTGCTCATCTGTGCAATAGTGGTGCTTAACCTAGGTGGGTAATCCATGACTCTCTGATTGGCTAAGAGATTCGCTCAGGGGCAAGGAACCCTCACCTGGATCTGGGATCCAATGCACATTCTCATGGAGACTGAGAACTCAGACAAAAAGGGGAAGTCCCCACCAACCATGGACTTACAGAGAGGCTACACCCATCAAAATCTCATCAAATTAACCATGTTTGTACCATTCAACCCATGATGACCTCACTCAGTTGGAGACTCTGTTTGTGTGGCCTTCTAAGGAGAGTTTCTTAGGGTTGGCAGGTAAGCTCTAAGTTGATTGACTGGTTTCCCCTCTGGCCTCTGTTTTGTGGGATGGCTGCAAGTTACATTGTGACAGTCCCTGTGATGCTACTCAAACCCTCTGATGTTCGATTTTGACTGATCAGTGGTAATCTATGTCAAGTGGGAAAATTATATCGAACTCTAAAATCAGTTGAACCCTGAGAGCAGAATACTGGGGTTAAAAATGAAGTGAACAGGAGGTGGAGAGCAGGAAAGCTCAGAGACAGAGACAGACAGAACAGGTAGCTTAGTCTGGTTCTAGGAACTGGGCGTGAAGGACATTAGTTGGAGTAGCAGCTAGAAGGTGAGGTGGAACTGGAATGAATGGACCCTGATGACCAGGCTAAACTCTGGACTTTGTCCTGTAGAGCAGAGCTCCTTAAACGTTTTCCAGTCATGGCCCATTTTAGCCCAAGAATATTTTTATGTGAAACTAGTTATACAGGCGTATAAATAAAACATTCACTGTTAATAAATCATAAATTTATTTTAAAACAATTCTTTGGTATGCATATACTTGTATCATTTATTACATACAAAAGCAAATTTGCATATAGGCTGGATCTGCTTATTTATTTTTGCATCAAGAATTAAACCTTGGTTGAATACTTAATACAGCTAGACACAGAGCAACTTCAGTGTTTTTCAGATTTGATTAACATTTTGATTTTATAATCATCGATGCTGAGAATGTTATTTTGCATACATACATAGTGCAAAATTAAAGAAATAGACTGTGGAGATGGTTGAGTGGTTAAAAGTATTTGCTACTTAAGCATGAGATACTCTTGGGTCAGAGACCACCACGTGTGACTCTCCAGAGCAAATGTAAAAAGTTGGGTATGGCCACTCAGTGGTGGGGAGGGAGGAGTGAAGACCAAAGAATCCTTGGGTTCGTTGTTAGACAGCAGCTCCGAGTCAAGGGAGAGGCTCCCTCTCAAGGAAAGAAATATATGGATGAGAAGGGCATCCCACGTGCCCCTCTGGCCCCACACATACATGCACAGGGTGTGAGCATCTTTATATCCATGTGTATAACATCACACACACCACCCACATACTTTACCCACATATGAAATATGTTTAGAGCCATTTCAAAATGGCTAAAAATTCTGTCCTTCATCCCAAAGCAAAATTCAATAAATATTTTGTATCAAAATCAAATCACCAGCACTTCAAATAGCAACTTTAAAACCAAACGTTCTAATACAATGCAACCTGAAGCTACCCTAATTTGAGACATGTTGAGAAATGATGGGAAGAAAATTTGAAAAGTGTTTGTTTTCCATGATTAAACTACTAGGTTTCTAGAAAAGCAGAAAACTCTGTACATACAGTAAAAACAATGCAGTTTAGAACATACAATAGTGTTGCTTCGGAGCCAAGGTGTTTTGGGCAGATCCGCAGGCTTTGCACGCCGCAGTGGCATTTCAATGCAGACTTGTGTGTGTGTGTGTGTGTGTGTGTGTGTGTGTGTGTGTGTGTGTGTGTGTGCATGTGAGAACCGAGGTTGAAGTAAGATTGTGTGGCAGAACATGGGCAAGTGTTTCCAGAAATTCCATGGATTCATTATGTGTTCACTTTTTAATGGTTTTGGTTGTTACACACTCAAACATGTTGCTAAATTTCCCCCAATACCTAAAGTTATTTATTCGACCTCAAATGGGGTTATGAGCCCCAGTTTATGAATATGTGTTACAGAATATGAAGAAGCCACTGAAGAGATTCATGGGTAAACAGCAGGCCACTGGAGCTCTAATTTAGGGGCCAAGAATGCCAGTGATTTTTATGAAGAATTTCAAGTTGCTACTTTCTTCACTAGGTTCCAAGCTGTCCACAGCTTTGCCTCGGGCAAGGCTCTGCCATGGAGTCCACTGTGTGCAGCCATGGCTAGCTGTCACTCTCTCATCCTTCTTGACGGAACCATTCAGGGAGACCCTCTGGACCTCAAAATGTTTGAAGGCACCAAATGGGTAAGGTGATCTTCTATTCAATCAAATAAAATTGTGACGGACCCTCACTGGGAGAGCTAAAGCCTTTTAACTTTAAACTATGGAAATCCTTCATAGATTATTAGTAGTCATCATGAATGTCTTATCATTATAAATATATACTTAGTTTTTCTCTTCAGGTGGGGGAGATGGCTCAGTGGTTAACAGTGGTTCCCGGAGTCCATCTCCCATATACAAATCTCCATCTCCATCTCCTATATACAAATGGACACACATTGACATCATGTATGTAATACAACTATGACAATGGCAGGTGGAGTCGGGAGGATCCTGAAACTCACAGGCCAGAGAGTTTGGCCCTGTCAGTCAATAAGCAAGAGAGGATGAACACCCCAAGGTTGTCCTTCACATCCGAGCCATGGTTCATGTGCACAAAGTAAAGAAAATTTAATTAGCATGTATGTATCATCCTAAGTGGTGGATTTCACAATGGCAGTTTTCTCTGAGGATATTATGCGCTTTGAGCATTTGCATCCTCATGACCTCTTCTGTGTCCCCTCCTTGTTAGTGTCCTTTCTCTTCCCATGCTCCCCTTGGTCATTCATGTTACATATGCTATCTAGGTTGCACGTATGAAAGGAAAACATGCAATATATTTTTTCTTTTTTAATATCTTTATTATGAATAATTACATACATTGTATGAGCAAATCTTGTGAATGTGTCCCCGTTTCCCTCCTCTCTGTCCCCTAATCACTGGGGTCCTTCTTCGGTGCGTATACTGGATCTGTCCATAGGGCAGGGGCTAAAAGCATGCAATATTTGTCTTTTTGAGTTTGACTCCCTTTTCTTGATGTGATGATATCCAATTCAACCCATTTTTATGCAAAAGACATAATTTCATTTATATGGGTAAATAAACCTCCATTCAGCCGGGTGTGGTGGTGCGCGCCTTTAATCCCAGCACTTGAGGGGGCAGAGGTAGGAGGATCACTGTGAGTTTTAGGCCACCCTGAGACTACATAGTAATCCCAGGTCAGCCTGGGCTAGAGTGAGACCCTACCTCAAAAATAAATAAATAAATAAATAAACCCCCAAGTTCCATTTTGCATATACACATTTGGAAATTTTAATTTTCTGATATAATTTCATTAAATAGTTCTTCTTTAGCTTTATCTCAGATTTGTCCACACCGTAGATTCTTCAGCTTGCATTCTTGGTCATACCCTGGCCTTCCTGAAAGTTTTGGACATGTTTGAGTTTTTTTTTTTTTTCTGTCTGAATGTGACATTTCACTAACCTTGTCTTCCATCTTTGATAAGCTGACCTAGGCTACCAGTGGGGCTTCCACTGTGTTTTATATGTTGGTTCTTACGTTTCCAACATTCTGCTTGTTTATTTCATTTTTTATACAGAATCTCAATTTCTTTACTGAATTTTTCCTTTGTGTAATCAACTTTCTCATCCGTGTTGCTGATTTTCTAACCTTGGTTGTAAAATGATTTTCTGACTTTATACATCTGCCTATTTGAATCCTCATTGAAGTTAATGAACATTTTTTAAAGTGAGATTTTGAATTCTTTATCTGGCATTTTATACTGATTTTATTTTTTATTAGAGTTATTGAGGACTGTGCATTTCTGAATATGTCATTTTTCTTGTTTCCTTGTTATCATGCGCATGTCTGCTGGGTTGTATCCATCTTTCAGGGTTTCCCACCTCCTTTGTTTATTTTGTTTTTGGTAGGTTTCTTAATGGGCATTCTTATCTTCGGTTTATGATCATTCTCACCATTTATAGTGGGGAGGGTTACCATGGTAAGAGAAACAATGATTTGACACTGAATTTGAATTTTTTGAGACAAAATACCCAAGCAGAAGCAGGTATGGAAGTAAATGCAATAAAAAGCTATTGGGCACTTCGCTTGTATCCCCAATAGAGTTAGAAAAAGTAAAGGCAACAGGTTAGGATACTGAGAGAAAAAAACTAAGAGATTAAAGTTAGTGAGGCTGAAGATATTAATGATTAAGTAAAACTAGGAGAGAGGAGGAAGTGAGATGAGAATGAGAGCAAAAGCATATGGACTGAAACAAGAGAACAATATAGACAGATGCAAGAAAAAGAACAGCTTTGAAGCCTGATCAAGCGAGACAAAAATCAAAACTAAAACCTAAAATTTAAAAAGTAAAAAACAATATAAGAGTAGTCAGTATTTTTTCCTTGCCGGGATGAATTTAGGTTTCCCTACCTCTGGTTTGAAAATCTAAAACAAAACAAAAAAAATTAAAAAATTAAAATAAAACAATTTAACAGTAGTCTATATGTTTTCCCTTTCTGGCTGGAATAAATTTGGATTCCCCTTCCCCTGGTTTGTCTTTTGTCTGGTATTTAAACAGCTTTGATCAGAATGCGCTGTGTGCAGTTTGCTGTGTCTGTCTGTCTGTCTGTCTGTCTGTCTGTCTGTCTGTCTTTCCTGTTCCATGGAGTGTCTATGCAGTAGTGACCCTCTGTTCCTGTTCACTTCCTGGCCCTCAGCTAGAGGTGATCTCTTAGCTCAATGGTCACCCTGTAGCGTGGTCACATTTCCACTAACTCTGAGGGAGACACATTTTCTTTCTGCACTTGAATATTGTGGTTTGAATGAATGTATGTCTCCCGCAGACTCAGATGTTTCATGAAAGCTTGTAACTTGGCTCTCCAGCGCCCTTGCTGGAGGGGGCAAATCATGGAGTCCTGCCCTATGATGTCACTGGGGGTGGATCTAAATTCCAGGTCAAATGTATGCCAAGGTTTGAACTTTGGAAGTCCCTGCTGGCTGTCAGTTTTGTGCTTTCTGTTTTTTACTGGTGTTTGCTGGCTGCTGGTGGTCTTTCTCTCTCTGCTTGGATTGATGAATGGGAATCAGTTTCTTCCACCATTCTTAATGGAACTTCCTTTGGACCTATAAGCTGAAAAAAACCCTTTCCTCCCATAAAACTGTGTCTAGTTTGGAAGTTCATCCGAAGCAACATGAAGCTGTCTACAACAAATATTCTTCTCTTACCATAGTTCAGGCTTTTATGCACGTGATCTGCTGTTCTGATTGCCCAAGAATATTTGCTTCAACAAATGCGTATCCAAGTCAGCTCTATGCCTTGTTCATGGAGTAGTTCTCAGGGCAGTCACTTCCTTATTCAGTGGAGGGAGCAGGCTTCTGGGTTTGGAGGTGAGCTAGTGCTGACTTCTCTTTTTGCTGGCAGAGTTGTTTAGTTGTAAAGTTTCTCTTAGGATCAGTTGCCTTCCCAGGTCAGACTGTGAGTAGAGAGGCACTCTGGGCCCTTCTCACTCATTTGCTTCTTCCACAGCATTTATGATACTGTGAGTAATAATAATAATATAAAATGAGCCTTAGTTGTATGATGAATTTTGGTCATGTCCTACTAAAATTTACCAACCTCTGTCCCAAAGAACTCTGCATGGAATACAGTATGATATGGGGGTTTCATAACCAAAGATATTTGGGGACTGTTGTTTAAGCAAGGTCAAATTTAGTTTTTTTGACTATAGGATTTAATATACTATGGTACATTCTGAATATTCAAGGGAAAATATGGCTTGCATCAGTTACCAAACTTCTTTAGCCCTTAAAATCTTGATGGGCCATAATATGGTACAAATGTTCTCCAAAGAGTCTTCAGGAAACAGTAGTCTACCAAGAAACAGTAGACTGCCAAATGTGACTGGAACTGTGACTACCCAATTAAGAAACTGAATTGTTAGCTTTAGTTATTATAAGTGAATTGAAATTCAAATAGCCACAGTAGCTGGTAGCTATTGCATTGCATGACAAAAGTTTACCTGGAGCCAAAGGACCTTGTTCCCACCAGTTCTATTTTATTTATTTATTTTTAAAAATATTTTATTTATTCATTTTTAAGCAAAGAAATACAGAGATAGAGAGAGAGAGAGGGAGAGAGCACCAGGGTCACCACCTTGTGGGTCTGGCATATGTGGATACTGGGGAAATGAACCCGGGGCCTTAGGCACTGGAGGCAAGTGTCTTAACCGCTGAGCCATTTCTCCAGGCCCAGTTCCATTTTTTGACTGTGAATGATCACTAAAGGGCTGTCCCTGGATGCTGCTGTGACAGTGAGAAGTGCTTGACCTTCTTCTGGAAGCAAGGCTCTGACTCATCTGCACATTTGTGATAAGGCTGCCCCACCCACAGACGGGGAAAGAGGCTTTGGGTTCTATGAAGCACTCAACAAGTAGAGTGACTTAGCTCCTTAATTAGCTACATCCTGCAGCCATCCAAAGTTCTAAAGCCACTTAGAAGGATACATCAAGGGCAGGAAAGCCTCTAAATATAGTTGTAAATGAATGGAAGCAAATATCTGCAGGACCAGGAGAAAACACACTGCAGAAGAAACTAATTCCAGGATGAATGGTAGGAAACTTGGCTCTCTAGAGGTCAAATACACACAAGGGGAACCTTGGTATGAACGGAAATTGCTGAAATCAGGAAGCTGAAATGAGTGTATCTAGGGATAAATTTTTTAATGCAAAAACAAACAGTTCCCAGTTTCTTAGCTCATAAAGAAGGAAAATCAGTGTACTTACTTAAAGAGCCATGTTCCTCCCAGCATTGTGCAGAGGACACAATGGTGAATTGCAGCTTCATTGTAGTTATAGGTGACTTTGCTCCTCTTCTGATAGTGTCTCCTTCAGACCCTGAGGAGGGTCAGTCTATTGATACAAATGACATACAAGTTGGGGTCTTTTAATAGACACAAATCTCTAGTATCTGCTATGTTAATCCATCTAACAGAACACTTGGGTCACCTCTAAACTCGGCAGTAAATGTTAGGTGATTCACTGAGCTTACATCTAGGTCAGTAATCTTGAGTTAAATATCTTTGTCAGTTGGAATCATTTTCCTAAACAAAAGAAATGAGAGGAAATCACCTTATAAAATTATTAAGAAAATAATATGATGGCTCTTTCCATAATTTAATATTAGCTAATATTGATTTATGGTAACATCCAAAGAATACCAGAGAATACAACTTTCAAATGCACTCTCTAATTTGTGCAGCTGACTTTCTCACTCTCTAGCTGACTCAGCTCCTCTAGTAGCACGGATATGACACACATGACACAGTTCGAATATCTCTGAGAGCTGTTGTGCTTCACAACATTAGGGAATAGATCTCCACGTAATTCCTCCTGCAGCTACTGTACAAAAACTTTGTAAGAAATGCCACTTCCCTAAACCTAACACTTTTCCATCCATTACTAGTTAGAATGTCTTCACAATGTTTCTGGCTTTTTGACATTCTTCAATGAGATCCCTATTGTGAATCAACACAACAGAAATTTGACAATGATGATATTAACATCAATATTCTAAAATACAAACTAAACAAAAGGGGTTTGAAAAGCTTAGCATATTGGGCAAATGAAAATATTGCTTTTTCTTGTCTGTCTCCAAGGAATCTTATACATGTTTTCATTCATTCGAATCACAGAAAATGGAAGATTGCAGCACAGACCCCTGCAAGCTCGGCATGTCAGATTCAAACACGATTATAAAACCAGGACCAGATGCCAGTCAGGTATGATGTCTTCTTCAAATTATGTCATTTTTTTCCCTCTTAACACTGGTGAACTTTCTCTGATTTTCACTATTTTTACAATCTATGTCTTATCCTTACTCTGGCTAATTCCATAGCCGGTTTGGTCATTCCTTCAGGCCCAAATTCATTCCTTCATTTACTCAACATGCACTTACTTAGTACCCTTGAATGCCAGAACATTGCATAGACTTCAAAACACCACATGCTGGCTTCTGCATTGGAAGTGCCCAGAGATTGGTAGACAGTCAATACAGGTGAAGTAAGTGCACTACAATGTGCCCAGTGCTGCAGTAAAGTCTGCCCAAAGAGCTTCAGGAGTCTGGAATTGAGAGTGAATATTTTTTCTGGGAAAGAGACCAGTCACAGAAGAGATATGTTTGGCCTAGAAGGCAATGAGGATTTCTCTAGGCAGCAATGACAAGTAGAACCAAGACCAATTGATTGAGAAAATTACCTGTGAATCAACTAGAAAAATACAAGTATTGTGACAAATATACTACTTCACAATGTGGCTGGGATCCTTGATGAATGACCCTTTTTTGTTGGCATGCACGCCATAAACAGCACTTAGCTTTCACAGCTCCCTGTCATTGGCTTTGTAGAGTCCTGTGCAGGCCATCACTATCCTGCGACAGTTCCCATTTTCCTCAAGTCTGCAGAGGATGTCTGTGATTGCTCGGCTGGCCGCAGACCGTCACTTCCACGTGTACATGAAGGGTGCTCCAGAGATGGTGGCCAGGTTCTGCAGATCTGAAACAGGTACTGACCCTGTTCTCTTTCAAGAGGTAAACCAGTTAAAAGGCTAAACACATAAAGCAGACTCCCGCAGCAGCACTGCAGATGAACACGTGAACCCCCACAAGCAAAGAGGAGCAGCTCCTGGTGGAGGTGGAGAAAATGGGCCCAGAAAATCCTGGGTGGCACAGAACTAGAGGACAAATATCCAGCGATGGTCCAGCAAGCTAACTGCAACCACAACAGGCAAGAAGGCAGGAGGTGTGGAGCAGACATCAGGGCTGGCACTCAGGCCAGAGTACCAGGGACCATGAGAAGGAGGAAACCAAAGGCAAAGTGTGGATAATTGACCAGCTCTGCAGAACAGGGGTGCTCCCAGAACGAGGGACAGGGGTGCCTCTGCTATTAGGGGCTCTAACTAATCAAATGAATGAAAATATTTTTTTAAAATATATATTTATTGTCCATAATGAGTTACATTATTTAGTGGGCAAACAATGAGTTGTTATCCCCAATTCCCCCCCTCCCCATCCCCGATCAGCTGGATATCCTCCTCCGTGGGCTGTCTGTATTAGTCCTTGTGGCAAGGGATCCTGGATAGCCTAGTACTCAGCCCGGTTCTCCTGGCCCAAGTGTGTTGTTAGTAATGGGTGCCATGCCTCTGGACCATCTCCCCCACCACGGCTCTCACAATCTTTCTGCCCCCTCTTCCGCTCAGTTCCCTGAATCGTGGTGGGTGAGTAATAAGGCTGCTTTAATGTTGCGAGCTTAGGGGTCCTTGTGTCGAAAATCCTTGGTTTCTGTCTCATTGGCCTAACCTGTGTTGATTGAATGGCTGTGGTTATAGGTCCAAAATATTTTTTTTAAAAATTAATCTTTTAGAAAACAAGTGATTACACTAACTTAGATGACATTTGAGCAAAGCAATTGATCATTTTCACAGCAATTTTTCTTTCTGGACCACACTTTGAGATGATTTGCATCTCTGCCTCATGAGTGCTGGCATTAAAGGTGTGAGCCATCTGCCTGGAAACTTTTCAGTTTTATAAACATATATACCTTCCAGTCAGCAGCCAAACTTATAAGAATATTGTTGCATTTGAATGAGGGCTTTTTTTTGGATAAAATTGGCCCCTTGTCTCCTGATTTTCATCCATATTCTCCCTGTGATTGCAGTGGTCATCAACCTGTACACAGAATTCTAGATTTTAGGAATGACTGTTGTACTGTCTCCATTAGGAGTGTTTCTGTACTAAACTCTTCCAGGACCTTGTGGGAAGAGCAGCAGTAGAGCATCTGCCCAGCTTGTGTAAGGCCCTGGCTTTGATTGCCAGATGGAAGAGAAAAAGCCCTCCTTTTCTGACTTGGCTCTTCCTCACATGTTCCATGCACTCTTTCCTAAATTGTAGCCTGTGCTTAGCTTCCTTCTGTTTTGTTCCATTCATGCAAACATAGGCTGAAGGCCAGGGTCTTGTTGACTTTGAGGGTCTTATGGACCTTACAGTGGTGTCTGTTCCTCCTGCCAGGGGTTGGGCTTATCGTCTGCTATTTTTCTCCTTGTAGAAGCTTTTCTAATTCTTCCATTTATTGTGATCTCTGACCTTTCACCTCTCCCCTCCCAATAAGAAATGGAGGGTTAGAAGCCTCCTTGAGATTAGAGACTCACCTACAGGAATATTTTCTTTCTTTCTTTTCTTTTTTTTTTTTTTAAGAAATATTCAGTTTATTTCTGTCTTTTATATATATATATATATATATATATATATATATATAAATTTATTGCAGGAATATTTTCAAGTAACAGAAATTCCAAGATAAGTAGGAACATAAGAGATAGCCACCTTCTGATTTGATGAATGTGCTCCTAAGGTATAAAGAAGAGCTTTAACATGACTGAGGTCAGAAAGTGAGCTGAGAATTGAGTGCAGAATGGAACTTAGATGTTTTACCACCCAACCCATTAAGTCTCCAATTATGCTGTACATGCTTTCCTCTAATACACGTGGGTACATTAAAACCATGGAAAGTTTATATCTATCTATCTCCATATTTATCTCTATCTCTATCTATCTATATCTATATCTATATGTCTATATCTATATCTATCTATCTCTATCTCTAATCTATCTATATCTATATCATCTAACTCTACATAATTTATATCTATATCTATACCTCGTCTATATCATCTGTATCATCTATATCTGTCTAATATATCTATATCCACATCTATCTAAATCTCTATATATCTATATCTATGTCTACAATCTATCTATTAATCTATCTATCTATCTATCTATCTACCTACCTAGTCTATCATCTATCTATCTATCTATAGACTTACCATGCCAAAGCACACAATGCTGGCATTGTGTCTTCTATCATCTAAGACATCAATGGGCATGCATTTCTGTAAAGATCCACATAGCATGTATTTCTGGCCTTGTTGGCCACACAGTGTTTGTATCAATTATTCAGCCTAACCTCTGTAGGCCCCAGTGATAATAAACTAGCAAGTGGATGGGCAAAGAATGAAACTTTATTTACAAAACTAAGTAGTGGGCCAGAGTTAGCTTGGGTACCATTGCGTGGCAACAACCAATCTTTTCTGCCAAGCTACAAGATTAGCTGTTTCTCTGATTCCCTTCATGTAGTATGTCTACATGCCTTGAGTCCTGTCCTTGGTGAATAATCAGTATATTTGACACCCAATTCGAATTGGCCAGTTTGAGCTGCTATAACCAAATGCCATAGGCTGGGTAGCTTAAACAACAGAACTTTATCTCTCACAGTTCTGAAAGCTAATCTGTCCAAGACCAAGGCACTGGACAGTAGATGGCCACTTCCTCACATGTTGGAGCAATCGTCTCTTTTGTCTTCTCATATCTTAATTCCACTCATGACCTAATTAGTGCCAAAAGGACCCATGTCCAAATACAACCACATTAGGGTTAGGCTCTAATACATGAATTTTGGGGCATAGAATCATCCAGACCATGGCACAATTCACAATTGATAACCAACATACCCATGTAATTTTTCTTCATCAGAGTAATGGAAACACACTGATAAAGTTGACTGTGATCTTTGTCTGAGGCTGAGTTGAAATATTTTTATCATGTAACAGTTAGAGTACAGTGATAGCATCCTGGAGTCACATGAGAGCTGGGCAGGCTTTCCAATGATCTTACACTTCCTTCTCCTCCCACTCCTGACAGTGCCTAAGAACTTCCCACAGGAGCTGAGGAACTACACTGTGCAAGGCTTCCGTGTCATTGCCCTTGCCCATAAAACCCTGGAGATGGAAACACTTTCGGATGTGGGACGTTTAGAAAGGTAAGGAATGGAAATCCGCTCTAGGGAAGGCTCTGTGTTCATGAAGTGAGAGACCCCTGGAGATAGACAGATGGATAGCTCACATCCCCAGGATGCTCTAGAAGTCAGAGAACACATCTGTCTCATCTAGTCCCTGGGTTTGGAGATGGGCTGTTGTGGGTGAGACAGGAAGACAGCTCAGGAGACAGTGCTGGTTTGTAGCTGCACAAAGATGCAGCTGAGGTTTCTAATTCTCAGAACTTTCATATCTCTGTCCTGAGCTTTGTCACTATATCTCATTCCTCTACACAGCAACCAAGTCTGCCTGGGGGTATTGTGTGACACACTCAGATATCCCATGTGTGCCTGAAGGTCTCTCGGGGCTGGAGGACACAGGTGAAAATGTGAAGGATTTCTGGAATCCTTTAGGTGTGTGTGTGTGTGTGTGTGTGTGTGTGTGTGTGTGTGTGTGTATGTTTGGAGGTCTCAATACTATATGGCTCTCAAATTTGGGCATTAGTGAATGTAAATTGGATTCTTTATCAGAAATATAATTTAATATTCTTAATTATGTTGAAAGAAGGAGTTGCCCTCATTAGATGATAATCTATACACTGTTTTTCTTCCATTGTTCTTCAGATTTTAAAGGTTGTTTTTAAATGATATGTGACAAAGAAATAGAGAAATGTGGAAAATTCAATAGTTGATAAGCCATGTATGTGTGCATTTTATCTATTTAATTTGTGTTGCTAATTGAAGGATTTTTATTCATATGTAATTGACCATTTCAGGTAGAATATTGATATATTTGGTTTAATGTTGCTCTCTGCAATCTAAGTTTATCTAAGATAATCAGTGCCTTACACAGTGCCTAGTTTCTTATCTCTAAAATACAGGATCTGGTGGGATTGTTTTTGTTTTGTTTTTTTTGTTTTTGGTTTTTCGAGGTAGGGTCTCCCTCTAGCCCAGGCTGACCTAGAATTCACTATGTAGTCTCAGGGTGGCCTTGAACTCATGGAGATCCTCCTACCTCTGCCTCCCAAGTGCTGGGATTAAAGGCGTGCGTCACCACGCCTGGCTAGGATCTGATGATTTTTAAATGAGTTTTTCAGTTATGACATTTCCATCATTGAGTCCCAGGGAGCTAAGGAGATCGTTCAGTGGGTAAAGCGCTTGCCTAACAAGCACAAGAACTCAGTTTGTTCCCCAGAAACATGTCAGAATACTCAGCAGTCGCCGACTCCTAGAATCCCAGCACTGGGGAGGCAAGAAGAGGCAGAAGGATCCACAGGGGTCATTATCCAGCCAGTCTAACTCATTGGTGAACTCTAGGCCACTGAGAGACCCTGATTCAGAAAGAACTGGATCATTCTGGAGAGATAGCAGCAGTTACAGGCACTAGCTTGCAAAGCTTGATGACCTAGTTTCAGTCCCCAGTACCCACGTACAGCCAGGTGAAGAAAGTGGCACATGCCTTTGGAGTTCATTTGCAGTGGCAGGAGACCCTAGAATTTCCATTTTTCTCTCTCTCTCTTTCAAAGAAATAAATATTTTACAAAGACATACATGAGAAAAGGCACTTGAGGCCGGCTCTTCTGTGACCTTCACACACATGTGCACACAAGTTCATGTGTACACACCAACACACATGTGCGCCCACATCCATACAAATATACATACACACATGCCACATACATGTGCAAAAAAGGAATCAAATCACAAAGTTGTTTGAAACATGAGTGTCATCCTCAGAATTAACATTCCAGATGTTAGCTGTTGATCAAGCATAAAGAACCATAGCACATGGGATTTTGTAATTTTTCAAACACAAATTTGAATAACAAATGTTAAGGTCATGTGTGAAGGAAAGATTTGCATAGCTAGTGATGGAGTGAAGCCAGCACCCCAGCTGCCACCTACCAAAGCAGCTGTGCTCTCATTTAAGAGACTCTCGTGACATAGACATTATTACAATATAAAAAATGATAAAACATGTTACATTTCCACTCACCATAGGTTTGCCAAGGGATATAAGAAGTCCATGTTGCTTCTTGGCATATAGTTGCTAATTTTATAGAGTAAAGGAAAATAGTTTTGATTGCTGTTTGAATAAGATTACATTTAACAAACTTTTCAGTTAGGAAAATAAAAACTTTTAAAATGAGTCACAAAGAGTAAGAGTTTCTTTTTTTTATTGTTTAAAATATTTTTTCTTGTGCACTTTTTAGTTTCCAGTTTCTTTTTTTTCTTTATTGTCCATAATGAGTTACATTGCTTAGTGGGCCAACCATGAGTTGTTATCCCCAATTCCCCGTTGCCCCCCTTCCTCATCCCAAGTTTCTTGAGATAACTGAAAAAACCAAAGAAATACTTTAAGATCCATTCCTTTGTTGGTTTAGCAAAGTTTTTTTTGACCTTTAGCATGTGTTAGATATTGAAGGAATTGCTGAGTGAATACAACAAAGCCCATGTCCTCAGAAATGTCAATCCTAATAAGGGAAAATGTAATGAAAGAAATTTATAAAATATTGTCTTACTGGTGAGTCTTAAGTGCTCTGAGGGAGAAAATGAAGTAAGAGAACTTTTAAAGTCACGCAGTACCATTTTGCATCAGGATGTCAAATAAGTCCTCTGAGCAGAGACATTTGACCTTAGATCTGAGTAAAATACAAGCAAGACAAGCCCATATCCAAAGACCCAGCCCTGAAGGGAGAGCAGAGGCTGGTGGGTTGGGTCCTTTCACTGCATCCCTGGAACACTGCAGCTTAATAAGAGGCCAAAGTGCCCAGCGCTCTGCATGAGGGAGAAGCTGAAAACCAGAAACAAGAGCATTTGTTCGTTTGTGCTTTTGTGATCACAAATATAAAATCACTGCCAAGACCAATCTCAAGAACATTTTCCCTTTGATTTCCCTCCAGAAGTTTTGGTTTCTAGTTTGATGTTTAAGTCCTTAATGTATTTCCAGTGAGTTATCACATATTGTGTTGGTCACCTTTGCATTGCTCTCACCAACAGTGTGTCATAAGCAATGGGAGGGAGGAACAGTTGACTTTTGTCTCGTGGCTCCAGGCAGAGTTTAATCCAACCTGGCATGGAAGGCTGAGCATTAAATGCCCATCCTCTCTGGTGGACTAGGTGGCAGAGTTGTTCGTATGACAGCCAACCAGGAGGCTAGAGGTATAGGACCAAAATAGGGTGGGCACAATTTCCAAGTGCCCAACTGTAGTGACCTACTTCTGCCAGTGAGGCCCCACCTCCTAAAGAGAGAAAGAGGTCTCAAAATATAGCACCAAATTGGGGACCAAGTGTTCAACACATGGGCCTGTGGGGGATATTACAAATCTAAGCCCTAATATGTAGGGTATAATGTAAAGGTCTAATGTCATTATTTACATGTGGATATCAAATTAAAGCTCTCCCATACAACACAGAAAACAATATAGGAATATAGCCTAAGGGTGGCAGAGAAAGTATTTGCAAAACATATCTAATAAGGAATTCATATTCAAAATGTATAAGGAACACAATAACAAAAAGCAATAAACTTGATTAAAAATGAGCAAAGGATCTGAATAGACATGTCTTCAAAGGCAGCATACAAATGACCAACAGGTGCACAGAGAGGCACTCAGCTTCTCTCATCAGCAGCAATGAAAATCAAACCCACAATATGATCATCTCATATCTGGAGGGATGGCAGATAATGTTGGAACCTATAAGTATCATTGATGGGAATGGGGAATGGTGCAGCTGCTATGGAACATAATGTGGAAGTTCTTCAAACAGTCAAAAAGAGAATGATCATATGATATAGAAATGTCCTCATCTGATTTCGAGAGATGAGTTCAGAAGCATTGGTATCAGGATCTGGAAGGAGCTTCTGTATTCCCACATTCTTTGCAACATTCTTTACAATAGCTAAGACATGAGAACAGCCCACATGTGCACAATGAATGAAAACAAAAAAATAAAGTATATACGTGTAATGGAAACTCAGTTGGTTTTAACAAAGAGGGAATTTGTGCATTATGAGACTGTGGCTAAACCTGGAGGCCATCATGCTAAGTGAAATCCACCATTCAGTTATCACTGATATGACAGCAAAGACCAATGTCAAAAGACACTGGAGTAATGATATATGTACAGATGAGGGATTTCAACACGTTTTTGGAAGATGTAAAATATGTAGGGAAGGGGTAACTGAATATTTGGCATCAGCCATGCCACAGCCAGAGTAAGAAAGGGAAAGAAGGAAACCATCCTATGGATCCCCAAACTCAAGCGCACCATGAAGGTGGATGTTGATATGGATGCCAGAGCTCTGCACAGGAACTCATACTTGTTGGAGCCTTAGTTGGCTCTCTCCCTCTCTCCCTCCTTCACCCCACTCAGCACAGACAAATGGACAGTGAAGGACAAAGAAAGAAAGAGTTCTTGATTCCAAACTTACTTTTTAAAAAGCCACCCAAGATTTATTCAATTTCACAGGAAGGTCCTGAATAAGTTATAGAAACCCAACAAGACTCTATCTTCAAAACACCTGAAATATCTAAGGCACAGTCAGGTGGGAGAACACTGGGCCCTATAGTTGGAGTGCTGGGACTGCGTTTCTACTGCAGCAAACCAACTGGGGGCAGGTGGATCCAGTCAGGTAAAAATCTAAGCCTCTCTGAGGACAGAACACCCCAACAGGAAAGACCTTCATTTCAGATCAAACCTGGTGATCTTTCCATTGGAAGCAAAGCAGGCTAAACAGCACTCCCCAGGGTGCCTGAGTCCCACTCCCCTACCTAGACATGGGAAGAAATCAAAGGAAAAAACCCACAGAAATCAAAGACGGAACTCCCCAACCCAGCGCCCCTAGTCCCTTTATGGAACAGGAGAGTGGCAAAGAAACAGAGGCAACAC
>PVHP010015633.1:0-37062 GCA_004024765.1 Zapus hudsonius | reverse complement strand
TGAGATCCAATTTCCAATCTATTTTTGTTTTTGCTTGGGATTCCTGATAATCATTTTTTAGTTTTCTTAAGTCCTCATCAAATTTAATTAATTGATTGTCCAGCTCTTCTCTGAGTTGATTAATCTTTAATTCACTTAATGTATTTCTGAATTCATTCATATTTCTCTCCATCGAACTCAGTCTGGAGTCTATGCTTGAATACGAATGCTTCATCTCATTCATGTCTTTTCTCATAAGTTCCATATCAGCCCATAACTGCATCATATTTGCATTGCTGTTGTGGTCAGGAGTCATATTGTTCTCTCTCTGCAATTGTGTATGAGCTCCTTCCACTTCCTTGCCACTTTCATGTTCCATAATGGGACTAGGGGCCCTGGTTTGGGAAGTTATGTTTTTCCTTTGGTTTCTGCCCATGCCCAGATAGGGAAGTGGGGCTCGGGGACTCCTCCCCTCTCAAATCGCGGAGAGGACCACCTCCAAGGACCGGCTACTCCCGTGGGGGAAGCCACTCAATTGGCACCGAGGACCAGGAATCTGCCATGAGGGGACAAAGGCCGAGCCTGAGGTGCACAGGGCACAGCTGTTGGCTCCCCTGCAGAGTCGAGAGCAGCCGGGAACCCCGCAGTGGTTCCAAAGCTGAGGAGAGTCTGAATCCCAGTCAGGCAACCAAACCTCCTCGGAGAGACTACCCCTCCCCTCTCAGATAGTGGAGAGGACCACCTCTGAGGACTGATTGCTCCCATGGGGTAGCCACTCAATTGGCGCCAAGGACTGGGAATCTGCCACGAGGGGACAAAGGCAGAGCCTGAGGTGCACAGGGCGCAGCTGCCGGCTCCTCTGCAAAGCCGAGAGCAGCGGGGAATCCCACAGTGGTTCCGAAGCTGAGGAGAATCAATCCCAGTCAGGCAACCAAACCTCCGTGGAGAGACAACCCCTCCCCTCTCAGATAGCGGAGAGGATCACCTCCGAGGACCGGTCCCGCAGGAAAGCCTCTCAATTGGCACCAAGGACCGGGAATCTGCCACGAGGGGACAAAGGCAGAGCCTGAGGTGCACAGGGCGCAGCCGCCGGCTCCTCCGCAGAGCCGAGAGCAGCCGGGAACCCCGTAGTGGTTCCAAAGCTGGGGAGAGTCTGAATCTCAGTCAGGCAACCAAATCTCCACAGAGAGACAACCCCTCCCCTCTCAGACAGTGGAGAGGATCACCTCTGAGGACCAACAGCTCCCGCGGGGAAGCCTCTCAATTGGCGCCAAGGATCTGTAACCCGAGGGGACAAAGGCGTGGGCCCTGGGTGCACTAGGCCCAGCCAGTTCTGTCCTCCCCTGCAGAGCTGAGATCAGCTGGGGAACCCTGGCGTGGTCCCCGAAGCCCAGGCTGAGGAGAAGCCGTGATCGGGTGCCTGGGTCTCAGTCTTGCAATGAAACCTCCGTGGAGAGCTTGGAATCCGCCCCGAGGGGACAATGGCAGGAGCTAGTGGGGGGGAGAGGGCTCGGCCCTCTGCTCCACAGGGGAGCAGAGAGCTGCTGGTAAACCCGTCTGCCCAAGCCCAGGGGTTTGGGAGGGAGGGAGAGCCCGAACTCGGGTCCGGCCGGTGACCAAAGCCTGGATACCGGCTGAAGGGATCAAACCTTTCTGGAGAGTCCTGGCGACGTTGTTACTCGGTCACCATCTTGCTCTGCCTTCTGGCCACTCTCTTTACCAGGCTTTTTAAACAAGCACCTAAACCACTAAGCTATTGCTCCAGCCCTGGAATAGGACATTTAATAGCTTTGTACCCACATATATCAGGTGGTCAGCAGTTCTACTAAGTGTAGAAGAATAATTGATCTCATGGTTAATGAATGAGGACTTCAGTGTGCTTGAGAGTTAATGATTGGATGGCTGAAATAAAAAGCAAGTGCTATGACAGCTCAGTAGAGAGGCATCTAAAACCTTAGCTGTGGGTCTGCATAAGCATGAGGGCCTGAGTTCAGTTCTCAGATCCACATGAAAAGCTAGGTGTGGGGAATGCACCTATAACCTCAGTACTTGGGAGGATCCCAGGGGTTTTCTGACCAGCTAGTGTATCTGAGTTAGTGAGCTCAAGTTCAGTGAGAGACCCTGTCTCAAAGAATACCGGGAAGACGCGGGAGATAGAGGACACTCGATGTTGACTGCTGGCCTCCACATGCATGCACACGTTCAGTTCTGAGTGTCTGGTCTCCAGCTGCTCCTTCCCCTTCACTGACATCATGAGGCAGTTGCTTTTCATGAAATATATGACTACTGTGCTTATTAGCATCTGTGGGGTTGGGAAGATGCCTCTCCTGGTTTGGATTTGTATTTTTTAATAATAATCGCTGAATATTCCCCATTCTATGACTCTCTTGATGGTGTCACTTTGTCTGTATAGAGATTCCTGGACATGAGTGTGACCATCTTGGTTGTGTCCAACACTTTGCCAGCCGGGTGACCCTGGCAAGCATCCCCATCCCTATGGGGCTGCTAGGATAGGCCGATGCAGCGACACATTGGCTGATACACAGACAGCTTCCTAGCTGATGCTGGGCATTTTACCAGTGTGTGGAAAGGTCTAGTGTGCTCTGGTCGGCCACAGTGCATCGACATCCAGCTTAGCTTTTACAATCCTTCTCTGGCCTTGGGGTGGGAGATCCATCTGTCTTGAAGCTGCCCAACACTGGATTCTGTCTGTGAGTCCCCGATAGATTACATTTTATGCACTCCTGAGTCTGCCTGTGTCTCCAATGTTTTCATGGCTCCTGCGGCCTTGGGAAGCCATATTTATTATTTATTTATTTATGGTAGGATTTTATACATTAGAAATGTTCTTTTCTCAGTTGTAATGATTTTATTTGGTTCCCATATTATTATATACTTAAAAACTAGTATATATTATATTTTGAGCATGTTTCCCCTGGCCTCAGTCAATTTAATCCCCACCTTAACCTCCACGTTAAGATCAGAACCGGGGTCTGTTGAGAATGACTCAGTAGTTGAGGCATTTGACTGCAGAGCCTGAGACCTGGGTTCAATTCCCCAGTGCCAATGTAAACCCAGATACACAAAATGGCACATGTATCTGGAGTCCATTTGCAGTGGCTGGAGGCCCTGGTGTGCCCATTCTCTGTATCTCTGATCTATTATCTTTGCTTGCAAATAAAAAAATTAATTTTCTTTAAAAAAAGATACAGGTTCCTCCTAATAACAAATCCATGAAATTCAAGTTTGTTTGGTTGGTTTTTCAAAGTAGGGGGTCTTACTCTAGCCCAAGTTGACCTGGAATTTACTATGTAGTCTCAGGCTGGCCGGGAACTGTGATCCTCCTACCTCTGCCTCTCCAGTGCTGGGATTAAAGGTATGCACTACCACACCCAATAAGATTCAAGCTTCTTTCTTTTAATCTTCTGATAGTTTATTAGAAAGAAAGTAGACACTGAAAAAAATCCCCACTGTCATGAACATAAATTGAGGGTTTTTTTCAGCCAAGGTATGAGCTGGAATCCAAACAAGAAAAAGAAATCCAATAGTGTATTAACATCTCTTCACTCATTTCCATACTGACAGTGCAAATACAAAGCTGGTCTAAAATGTACAGACTCTCAAGCAGCAACGTCCCGCTTTCTTCTTCCTCCATGCTGAGATGTACAAGCTTAAGGGCCGAATAATAGCAAACGAATAGGCTTCACAAACCGTCTATGTTAGGGCATTCACTAGTTTAGTTTAGCTAAAATGCATCTGGAACACTGACAAGTGATCACTTACAGGAATCTGAAATACATTCTTCTTGAAAAACTAAACTTCAGTGGAACAATCCTGAAAGATACATCAGAGGAAGATTGGTTTAAGATGTCAGGCGATTTGTTTCAACCACTTTCAAGTCCATGGTCTTTGTTGTAGTCAGCCACACACTGCTGGGATGAATCTCCAAACCACGCACGATTATGGGGAGGAAAATATTTATTGAACAGATTCAGGGGAAGAAGTTAAGGAAAGGCTGGCTCCCTTTCACAGAAGCAAGCAGAGAGAGAGAGAGAGAGACAGAGACAGAGACAGAGGCCCACCACCAGCACCAAGCAAGCACACCGTAACACACTGTGATTCACAAAATGCAGATCTCCAGACCAGGGTTCTGGCTCTTCTTTTGCATATCTATCCTTACTATTTTACATCCAAATTAGAAAGGGTCAGTCCCCAGGAGGCTAGGCCAAAGTGGCACTTCCTCCAGCCAGGAGCCTGGAGACAATAATTTTAATAAATCCTTAATTCTTTTGGGGGACATTATTCAAACTACCACAGTCTTATATCTAAAACTTAATTCGTCTTTCCCTAAGCTAAGAGCTTCCTATCAGGTCAGTAACTATGTTATGAAGTAAAGGAGGCTTAGGTGAAGTTTTTATTTATCACAACTGCTGAATCAAGTGTCTAGGTTCTCAACAACTTCATGGGAAGTCCGGGAAGTGGTCTATAGTCATTAAGATGAATTTGGCCAGAGAGAGGAACCCCTCTCCACACCCAAAGGCCACTTTGGACCCTGTGAACATGAACACAACCCTCCTTACTGTTATAAATTTGTGCTTTTCTGACTTGTTTCAGCTGCCTGCAGTTAACGAATATCTCTAACCCTATGCATATTCCATAAAACATGTGCATATTCCATAAATCACCACTCACAGGATGATTGAAGTCAATACAAATTTATTTTCTCAAGGTTCTGGGGGAAGGACAGGGAGGAGAGGAGGATGGGGAGGGCGAGGAAGAGGAGGAAGATGAGGAGGAGAGCCTGAAGTAAAGGGTTGGCAGCTGGGTCCTGGGACTGTCACCGGGGCCGGGGCCACCCTGTTCTTGTGGGATGGCCTGACGCAGTTTTCAATCCGTCTGCATATCTTCCAATGGTGCAGGCCCCAGTGACAGGCTGCAGGCCTCCCTGGGGACCCCGGCTAGAAGGTGCTGCAGGCTCTTTTGTCCCATTGGTGCTCAAGGTCTCTTCTGGGTGCTTCAGACTGCACCCTTGCCTATGGGGCCCCTGGCTAGAGGATGCTGCAGGCCTCTCTTCAGAGACTGGGGGTCTCAGAGATTCCCATGATCTCTGAGAGCTGCAGGCTGCCCCATGGGCCATAGGTACCCCGGCTATAGACTGAAGCAGGCATCTCTTCTGGAATCTGGCTGCCTGTCATGCTCTCTGGCACCTTCAGAACGTAGCTGGGGAGCAGGGTCCCTGGAGCAGTCATGAGCCAAAGATGTTTCAGCTTTCGCGAGACAGTGGGCATGGTTGGAGGACAGGACAGGGGTACATTGGGCAAGCTGACACCTCTGCGTGGCTTCTGCTCTGGCTGCTGGCCGTCCGCAGACTCCTGCACTCTTAAGAGTGAGGAACTGGCCTGAAGGACAGCAGTTTGTCTCCTCTTCTGGTGGAGAGGGAAGGCAGCAGGATAGGTGAGGGCGGGGAAAGGCGTCATTCCAGGAAACACTGGTTTGTCTGGGCCTCCTAATGCAAGCTGCCGGGTACTCCATAAGGAGGTATGTGGCCATAGACTGGTTGTATTTCTTCCTCACAGTACACTTGCCTGTTTTCTGTGAGTCAAAACCCATAATCCTCATATCTGCCAGGATGTCAGGGTCCAGCCTTCTGGGGAGGGTCTCCTCATGACGACAGGAACCCTCTCTACATTGCTGGAGCCATGCATCATCAACTGTTTCACTGGGGGCCTCAGATCTGGGTCCACAGTGATTAACAGACTTATTAGTTCTGCCAGTTCTTCTGATAGGTGATGAGGCACCTCATATGCTCCGGCCAGAATCCTCTGTTTTAAGTCCCACAAGGTAGAATCATTTTCAAATGGCTTCCTGCCGGTGACCATGTGATATAGTAAAATACCCAAGGACCACATATCCTTCTTTGTAGCATCATAGGGTTGGTGCTGGCAAAATTCTGGTGGAAGATATGTGTAACCACCACACCGATAGGTAAACTTTTCCCCTGGCCTGAATTGGGTGGCCATTCCGAAATCAATAACTATTACCTTTCCCGTGGGATCCTGCATAATGTTGTCAGGTTTGATGTCGTGATGCGCGATCCCACGACCGTGACAGTAGTGAATGGCTTGCAGGACCTGCCAGAAGGTTCTGCGGGCCTCGTCCTCCTTCAGGTGTCCCTGCTTGCGGATGAGCTCATGGAGCAACTCCTGCACAGTTCCAGTGGCAGGCAGATCTTCTTTGTCTCAAGTATCTGAAACAACGTTACAATATTCGGGTGATCGGCATTCTTCAAAAAGTCCACCTCATACTCAATTTGATGGAATAGCTCGTCTTTCTTCTCCACTATTTTGATGGCAACCAAAACGCCAGAAAGTCGGTGTTTAGCCAACGTGATTTGGGAGCAGCCACTGCAGCCAAAGACTCCCATGTCCTCATACTGAGACCACAGGTTCTCATCAGAGTCATGAGGTATGGTGGCAAGGCTACGGGTGGCAAATAAAAAGATAAAGTAAAATGTAAGTGAAATATGGAACCAAAAAAGAAAGTAAAATAACGAATCAAAATAAAGATGAGAACTACAAATCAAGCCAGAAAAAAATCCCACACCAAAGTCTCCCAAAGAAACCAAAGCAGAAAGTAAAATCCAAAGAGCCAAAAACATAAAGTTCAAAAGGGAAAGGGGCAAAGCAAAAAAAAAAAAAAAAAACCAAAACAAAACAAAAAAAAACCCTAAAACTAAAAAAAAACCTCACACACACTCCTCTCCCCTCTCTCTTCTCTCTCCTCTCCCTTCTCTCTCCCCTCTCTCTCCTCTTCTCTCTCTTCTCTCTCCTCTCCTCTCAATAATCCGCACAAATCGCCACAAAACCTCCCCGCAGCCCGGGTCCAATCACTCCCTCCTCTCTAGGCTCTCCTTCATACTGGATGATTGAAGGTAACACAGATTTATTCTCTCACAGTTCTGGGGGAAACAAGCCTGCACTGATATCAACACTGTTCTCTCCTTAAGGGGCGATGTCCACCCGTCGGCTCGTGCCATCATCTTCCCTGCCAGGATGGAGTCTCCCCTTGAGTCCATAGCCTAATAAATTCATTCCTCCACAAGCTGCTTTTGCTTGAGTTCCTTCTGTGCAGCAACTAGAAAAGGTGACTACAATACAGTTCATTCCAGCAAAAGTAAACAGAAGCATCTGGACTAAATGACATTATAGAACAAATGGACCTAAAAGACATCTACAGACCTTTTCATCCAAATACTACAGAATACACATTCCTTCCAGCAATACATGGAACATTCTTTCAAATAGACAATATGGGGCTGGAGCAATGCTTAGTGGTTAAGGCATTTGGCTGCAAAGCAGAAGGACCTGAGTTCAACTCCCCAGTGCCCATATAAAGCCAGAGGCACAAGGTGGCTAGGGAGTCCGTTTGCATTGGCTGGAGGCCCTGGCAACCCATTCTCTCTCTCTCTCTCTCTCTCTCTCTCTCTCTCTCTCTCTGTGTGTGTGTGTGTGTGTGTCTGCCTCTTTCTCACACACTCTCAAATTCAATAAATAAATAAAACATTTTTTAAAAATAGACAATATATTAGACATAAAGCAAATCTTAACAAACTCAGGACAATTGAAATAATTCCCTGGATTCTATCTGATCAGAATGGAATTAAACCACAATTCAAAAGCAAGAAAAGCTATAGAACATACACATACTTATGGAGATTAAACTGTACACTACTGAGTGGGTCATTGATGAAATCAAGAAGAAATGAAAAAAATCATAGACTCAAATGAAAATGAAAGTACAACATATCAAAACCTTTGGGACACAACGAAGGCAGTCCTAAGGGGGAAACCTATAGCTTTAAGTGTCTATATTAAGAAACTAGAAAGGTCACAAGTAGACAACTTAATGCTTCACCTTAAGGTCTTGTAAAAAAGAAAAACAAGCCAAACCAAAAAAATCAGTAGGTGGGAAAGAAATAATAAAGATTAGGGTGGAAATTAACGAAATAGAAACAAAAAAGTACAAAGAATCAATGAAACAAAGAGTTGGTTCTTTGAAAAGATAAACATGATTAATAAACCCTTAGCAAATCTGACCAAAAGAGAGAAGAGACACAAATTAATAAAATTAGAGATGAAAGGCATCATTGCAACAGATACCAATGAAATTCAGAAAATCATAAGGACATACTTTAAAAACATATACTCCAGCAAGTTTAAAAATCTGAAAGAGATGGATGATTTCTTTGATATTTCTAACCTACCAAAATTAAATGAAGATGAAATCATTTAAACAGACACTATATAAGCACTTAGATCCAAACAGTTATAAAAGATCTCCCAACTGAAAAAATTTCAGGCACAGATGGATTTACTGCTGAATTCTACTAGACATTCACTGAAGAACCAATACCAATGCTTCTCAAAGTTTTCTGCAAAATAGAAAATAGAAGTTAGTAGTAGAGGCCAGAAAGCTAGACAGGGGCTATAAAGAGAGAGGATAGGTGAGACTTAAGGGGAGGGTATTATATATATGTAGATGAAGAGATTACTAGGGGTGCAATAGCCTAAGTGGGGTCATGGGAGGAGATTGAGTAAAGGAGGGGTGGGAGGAGGGTTAATCAAAATTTAAGAGGTTTAGAACAAGCCATATAGAAACCTACTTCTTTGGATAATGGCACACCCAGTAGCCATAGATTGTTACTAGAAAAATATCAGCACCAGGGATGGGATACCTTCCAGTGAGTTGTTGGCCAGGGATGCTCCTGAGGCCCTCAAAACATTACAGGACATTGCCAAGGCTCTTTGTTGCCCACCAGAATGAGATGGTAAGACCCTACTGCTGAAAACCACATATGCTTGGGCTGCAGCTCACTGAGAAATCAAGATGGAACTGAGCTGGAAACTTCCTCCCTGTTAACCAGCTGCCAGAACTCTGGAAAAAGCTACAGCTGCATGTAGCCCTATGGGAGAGAGAAGTTTCAATTGTGGTAAACAGCAGTGCAAGCCTTAGGATTGGCCAGCCAGGACTAATGTGCCAAGTGGTGCAATAGTGGCATTGGTGAAACCAATTGCTCTCTATTTGGACTGGAGGCCCGCTCCATGGGAGGGAATACATGCCTGCTACTGAAGACCTCATCAGAAGCCTGTGGTGGAGGAGGAGGTCATGAGCCCAGGGGAGTATTGTCTGCTATTGTCTGGCTACATACATATATTATGCCCACCAAAATGCCTTATAATCACTTTTTAAAAATGTTTATACCCATATAATAATCCTACTCTCACTTTTGGCTAGAGAAGCTTCTCTTTTGACAGTGACAGTGACCACTGTGATAACGCAAAAGACACCATTAGTGCTGAGAAGAAATGACAATGGAGTGTTCAACACTGGGACATGTCTATCACACCTCCTGAAGCTCAGAGTCAGTTGTAGAAGAGGTGGTGGAAAGATTGTAGGAGTCAAAGGAAGGCATTATAGTCAGCCACACACTGCTGGGATGAAGCCAAACCAGGCACAATTTATGGGAGGAAAGGATTTATTGAAGCTACAGATGCAGGGAAAGTTCCATAATGTCGAAAGATATTGGCCACCTTTCACAGGTCCAAGCAGAGAGAGAAACCCATCACCAGCACCATACACACACACACACAAGCAAAACAAGTAGGGGGAAAAGAGATTTCTTTCCCCTTTATATAGCCATAGGGTGGGGTCTTGCAACCCTATCCAAGACTGGTTGGCTTCCTGAGTATCTGAAATTTCCTTCCTGCATTGCCTTCCAGGAAGGGATGTTCATTTCTAGCTTCCCTGAACTCCCTACTGAGAGGGATGCTGTCCTGTGAACATCCTCAGAGACCCACCCAAGATTATTAAAAAGGTCAAGTTGACAACAAATCTTAGCCATTACAAGTTAGGTCTGCTTACAATGTAAGCTTTCAGACACAAAATGGCTTTGATATTCATGACTTCAGAGTGCCTGGTCCTAACTACACAAGATGATGACAGTGAAATAAAATACAGACTAGTTGACTGGGGAGGGTATATGATGGAGGGTGGGGAGGAAATTGTAATGGCTTATTATTCAAATTATGGAAGCTGTCAATAAAAGGTTTTTTAAAGCACCCCTCAGTAACAACATACTAGAGCCAGGAGAACCTGGCTGAATACTAGGATATCCATGGTCCCCTCCACAAGGACTGATCCAAACCACCTATGGAGGAGGATATCCAGCTGATTGGGGAAGGAGGAGGGGGCATCGGGGAATTGGGGATAACAATTCATTGTTTGCCCACTAAATAATGTAACTCATTATAGGCAATAATGGGGGAGGTCATGAGCCCTAGGGCCTGCTGTTGTCTGACTAAATGCATATAATATGCCCACCAAGCGGCCTTATGAACACTGTTTTTACAATGTGCATAGCCATATGTTATTGATACTCTCACTTTTAGCTATAGAAGCTTCTCTTTTCAAATGGTGGTGACCACTGAGATAACTCAAAAGACACCATAGTGCTGAGAAGAAATGACAGTGGAGTGTTCAGCACTGGCACATCTCTGCCACACCTCTTGAGGCTCAGGGTCTATTGCAGAAGAGGTGGTGGAAAGATTGTGGGAGCCAAAGGAAGGGTGGGAATGCAAGCTTCCAGACACAAGATGGCCTGATATTCATGACTTCACAGTGCCTGACACTTCCTTCACAAGACCTTCAAAATGGGAAGAAAAGTTGATGATACTGAAACAAAATACAGACTAATTGAGAGGGGGAAGGTGGGTGGGAGGGAATCATCATGGTTTATTGTCTACAATTATGGAAGCGGTCATTAAAAAGTTGAAAGGAATAAAGGCTTCTGTGCAGTAAAGAAAACAGTTCATTGAATGAAGACACATCCTACAGAATGGGAGCAAATTCTTAGTTAGACATCTGTTAGAACATTGATATCTAAAACACACAAAAACCTCAAAACCTGAACAAGAACAGCAACTCAATTAAAAATGGACTAATGGCATGAACAGAAAGTTCATAAAGTTTAATTTCGTATGGTCCACAAACAGGAAAAACCACCAACCTTACTAGTCATCAGGCAAATGTGAGTGGAAACTACACTGAACTCCCAGGTCAGAATGGCCGTCATTCAGAAAACAGAAACGGATGCTGGTAGCAAACAAAAGGAGACTTGATGCATTGCTCGTGGGGATGGAAGCTAGTAACCCTCCACAGCCATCAGCATAAAAGTTTCTAGAAAAATCTAGAAATAGATTTACCATATGACTCAGCTGTACCACTCCTGGGCATTCACCTAAAGGCCTTCACTCCAGCACTGTGCGCAACCTCGGTGTCCAAAAATAGACGAGCGGGTAAGACACAATGGAACTTTTTCAGACGTAAAGAAAAATGAAGTGTTGTTTGTGAGGAAATGGATACAACTGAAAACAATTCATATTAAGTGAATTAAGTCAGTCTTAGAAAGACAAAGATCATGTTTTCTCTCATTGTGGTCCCTAGATTTTATATAATCACATAAAATCATGTATATATATATATGTAAAGTAAAAGTAAAATTTTGTAGAGGAACAAAGGGACTAATGAAATTGAGAGGAGCATGAAAAGGGAAGAGGAAATATACTCAACATACAACATATACCTGTAAGATAAACATTTTATTTATTCACTTATTTTTATGAGATATAGAGAGGTGGTATCATTTTTACTCAAGTGTTTGATATATCTTCTTTCTTTTGAATTTAGTTTGATTTTTGACAATTTTATATGTCTATAATGTATTTGGATCATATTCACGCCCACGTCATCCTCCTCATGCTCCTTGTTAATCCATGATGGCATGGGGGAAAACATGGCGTGAGCAGAGGTTGGACGTCACCTCTGGCACAGCAAGTGGAAAACAGCAGCAGGAGAGTGAGAAAAACTCTCAAAAGGGCAATCTGGCTATCACCCCTTAAACCCTCCCCCAGCAACATACCTCCTCCGCCTCCCAAACTACCATCAGCTGGGAATCAAGCATTCAAAACACATGGGTTTGTGGGAGACACTTGATCTGAATCACCACAGGAGTAGGGTCTCATGAGCCCCTCTCTGCTCCATGACGGAATACTGATGAATTCAATCTTGTGCATAGCTGCTGCGGTTCATGAGTACCATGTCCAGAAGATGGTGCTCCAGAGCACTCCTCCCCATCCTCCAGCTCCTGTAAGAAAAAAAATAGAAATAAATAAATAATGCTTTCCTTTGTAAAGTAGTTTATTTCAGGCATTTTGTCACAGCAATGGAATTCTGACTAACATGACAGGAATGGGAAAAAATCTCCAATGGTATAAGAAAGATCTTTCTTTGCCTCAGAAGGGCCATCTTGTGTTTCTTCTCAAACTCATGGCACAGTAGTCCTTGGATTCAGCTGCGAGCCAAACAGACTCAGGAAGGTTTTGATAATTCTGCACAGAATTCCAGCTCTGTGGAGACAGTTTCAAAGTATATTACAGAGACACTGGGATCTCATCAGTAAAAGCTGCTGCTGAGTCTCCAGTGGACAAACCTAATGGGGCTTCAGGAGTGAGGCTGTCAGCCAGAGCACAAGACGACTGAACCACTGACAGTTTTCAATATCCACAGGTCTCCTGACCGTGGGAGCTGCTGCATGAGCACATAGGTTGGGATTGACCATGGCTTCATGCATCCTGGGAGGCAGCACATGGACTGCAAAATAATTCTGGATATCTGCCCTGCTGCGTTTTATACTACCTGTGTCCAGTAACTTCTTTCATCTAGGTCTCCACTTTGGAATGGAAGTGTTCATCTACACCTGTCCCACTCTAACAGAGATAGAGACAGAGATGTCTTACGCCATCAGGGTTTAAATCACGTCTACTTTACAGACAGAATCTTTGTCTTCCCCATTATTGTAAATTCTAAACAAAACAAGTGTCTTCGATGCACCTGGGAAGAGTTCAGTGGGCAAAGTACTCACCTCACAAGCATGAGGACCTGAGTTTGATCTCAGCACCCACTGAAAAGGTGAGCATGGTGATAGATCCTTATGACCCCACCACTGGGAACACAGAGATATGAGGTTCTCTGAGGCTGACTGGCTCCCTAGTCTATGTGAGTTGATTGGTTCACTGAAGACCTTGTCTCAAAAAAAGATGATTCATTGAGGCAGACAACCAATACTTCTAGCCTACACACACACACACACACACACACACACACACACACACACACACACACGCATCTATAAAAAAAGCAAAACCAGAAAACTGAGTTACTAATGGCTGGTGGAATACTGCAGGAAAGGGAACTAAACACTGGTCCAAAGACAATCTATTCACCAACCTTTGTTTACTTGTCAGAGCTCAAAGGAACTGGTGGGCTTCAGATAACATCAAAATGCCAGTCAAGAATTTCCTTTTTTAAATGCGGCATGTTTAACTTTAAAGGAAATAGTTTGAGAAATTACGGGGACTCATCTAAGAGATGAGAATTGGCTGTTATTTCAGGGGTATGCTTGCTGAAGAGAAGAGAAACACAGGTTCTGGATGACAAAGACCTTTAATATCAGGACACTTTCCTGCCCATTACCTGGGTACCTCTGCTCTTCCCTAACACCCTTGTATGCGGTTTGGGTGATGGCTCCGTGGGGAAGTGCCAGCCATGCAAACACGAGGACCTGAGTTCAGATTCCTAAATGCTGATCATGAAGGCATCTATAATTCCAGCGCTTGGAATGTGGCGGCAGATGGATTCTTGGGATAAGATCTGTGAGCTCTGGGTTCAGTGAGAGATCCTGCCTCAAAAATAAGGTGGAGAATGACTGAGGAAGACACCTTATATTGACCCCTGTCAAACACCCTCACAAAACACACCAACATGTACACCCACACACATACAAACACGCACGCATATGAACTCACACCACGTAGCATACAAAAATACCTTGTGTACCTTAGTTACTTCAGAATGTCTTTGGGAGATGTGGTTTGGAAATGGACTTCCTCCTAAATTGTCATGTATTGGAAGCTCAGTCCCCAATGCAACATGCGGAGTTGGGGGGACTCGAGAAGGAACTGGATCATGAGAGCCCTGACTTCATCATCGGTTTAATGCACCGATGAGCTCTCGGTTGAGAACCACCCTAATGAAACCTAATTCTTTGTATGCTAATAAAAATAAATAATAAAAGATCTAAAAAATCTGCATTTAACATCATAGGCTATTTCTGGTAAGGGAGAGATTCCCCTACCTCATTCTGTTTGTGGGAAATACACAGTCAACTGAGAACAGCTAGGACTCTCGGAGTCCAGGAATCTGGAAGTTCAGCCAGAAAAACTGTGGCCAACTACAAGAAGTTAAGAATGACTGACTGCTTCTGCACTTAGCTTACTCTGCTCCCAGTTCCCTCTTCAGCACACAGGTTTTTCAGATACTATTGAAAAACTCAGACAATCAAATCTGTCTTCAATTGTAGACAGATACAGTCCCAAATGTATGCTCCCACATTCAGCCCTCAGTCAAGTTTCCTACTTTGGGGCCCCTGTCCATTTTGACAGGCGATTTTCTACCTTTTCTGTAATTCTAGTTCCTGTTCAATAAAGCTCACTGCATTCTTCTCACTCATGAACCTTGTGAATTGTCTCACTGGTGGGGAACAGTGATTTTTTTTTTACTGCTTCCTGGGTGAAAATTCCTTCCAGCAGAGCTCCCCACACTTCAGTTTTGGTGGCCCCTATGGGAAAGCTGAAGACATCATGTCTTCATGTGCCTGGCTTCAATCATAATCTGGAGACCAGGAGTGACTGAGTGTCCGGCAACCCATTCCCTCTGTCGGAGCAAGGGTTACACCAGGCCACCTCTTAGCTATGGCTGAATCCTTATAGCCAGTCAGTCCCTGCATGGCTGCCCTCTCAGGGAGGAAATCCCTCTCCTCCTCCCCCCCTTTCTGTTCCTTCCCAGGAACAAGGCAACCGAAACTGAAGGTTGTGAGTGGTGTTCTCCTCTAATGATAGTCCAGATTCAGGGGTTCTACAAACCTGCTGTTTGCCAAGAGGTCTCTGATGCAGCCTTGTGTGACGGGACACCTATCTGATCTCGGCCACACTGTCTGTTTACTCTTTCATGCTACAATGGCTCCATTTTTTCAAACCTTTGGAATTAGAGTCCCTCTCCTCAAACATCTTCTGTATGTCCTGCTCTTTTGTTTGTCTTGGGGGGTCATCCTGAATGGACAAAGAAATACAAGCGAGACCCACTGTCCTTGGGATGGTTCATCTCCACCTCAGCAGCCATGACTTGTGGTAAAGGCTCACACTGACTCAGCCAAGGGCCCATGGTGTCTCATAGATCCTAGAGATATGGGAACTTCTTTCCCCAGCTAGCAAAGGTCTTTTCCAGGACATAGTAGAGTCCTACCCCCTTGGAACTCCTTGGTTTCTGTACCATCAGAGTCCTTCCTGCAAGAAATCCAGTGGCAAATTTCTTGTTTTGAAAAATAGAGACATTGGCTGTGTCTGGGGCACAGAAGGTTACAGGGGACCCAGTCCCAGGCTTCTACAAACGGGAGGTGGGGATGGGAACAACCTGCAACCTAATATATAGGCAGGAGGAAAGATGGGGGTAGGAGGTGCTGAGCCATGGGTAAGCATGGAAAGTCCTACTACCAGCGCCTCCTCGCTCCAAGTAGCGACACTGATCACTGCGTTATGCACAAGGAAGCATATTTAGAGTCTGCAAATAATGCTTACCCATTTCCCCTTGCAATGTTTAGAGCCCTGGTCAGAGCTATGAGCTCAATTAGGTGAGCATTGGTATATTAGGGATGGGGGTTAGACTCGATCTCAAATTTTGTTACCACTTCCTTGCTCCCTACCAGGCACAAGAACTACTTAGACTTTAACTAGGTCTTTAACTAGGGCCAAGCCAAACAGGTGATATAATATGCCCATATAGCTATATGGAAGGAAAGTGTTATCAACCACCTCAGGTACTCCAGTTAAACATTATAAAGAAACCCCAAACCTTCTCAGGTGCCGTGCTGCTTCTCCAGGAGGTGGCAGTCTTGCACAGCCTGGGACATCAAAAGGGAGGTGGCCCAGTGATCCTAGGCAGCTAACAGATGCTGCCACCTGGCACACCTCCAGAGGGATCCCAAAGAAGCCCATGATGGAGACGGATTCTTACACATGCATGTCTCTCAAAGGCCTCAGGCTCCTCTTCACATGTTGATCTCCTGACTCAGATGCATAGATAAGTAACCCATCATTTAATGTCTTCTCCTTTCAGAAATCCTTATCCTTCTGTTGGCTCTTTATTTTGCTTTCTAACAGCTGCTTCCTGCCATATGGGTGGAATAATGTATACATTTGCCAATGGTTCCCTTTTACTAATAATTGGGCTCATAATGGTACTTGTTGGAGGGAGACAAACTCCAACTCCAGAGGAATAAAATATCAATCTGTAATTAAAGTATCTTGGACCTTGGTCAAGGTTCTGTGTTTCCAGGGACCCAACTCAGTATCTAGTCCATCCCGTTTTACAAGTTCAAACAACTAACCCGAATATAGTTACTCTCACAATGTGCTTCACAGCAATATTCCATGGGGAGAAAAACACCACCAAGATGAAAAGCAGACTTTTCTATAATGGCTGCGTGGAATACTGCAAGAAAGGGAGCTAAACGCTCGTCCAAAGACCGTCTAATCACTAATCTTCGTTTACTTGCCAGATCTCAAGAGAACGGGTGGGCCCAGCTGTAACGCGTTGTGGTCTGATATGAAGCAGGGGGCTATGTCCATCTTCTTGAATTTGCTGAGACATGTTTTATGTCCTAATATGTGGTGTATTTTGGAGAAAGTTTCATGGGCTGCCGAGAAGAATGTATATTCTCTAGTCTTGGGATGGAATGTTCTGCCTGTGACTGTTAGGTCTAGTTGATCTTTGTTGTTAAGCTCTGTTATTTCCCTGCTGGTCATATGTTTGGATGAGCTGTCCAGAAATGATAGTAAAGTCTCCTACTATGATAGAATTGGAGTTTATTTCTGTTTTGTTTTTGAGTAAGTTTTCTTTATGAACTGTTTTGCTCCTGTATTTGGTGCATGATAGTGACGTCCTCTTGTTGGTTCATTCCATTGATGAGTAAGAAGTGACCTTCATTGTCCTTTTTAACCAATGTTGGTTTAAAGTCTATTTTGTCAGATATTAATGTAGCCACACCTGCTTGCTTTTTATTTCCATTTGCTTGGAAGATCATTTTCCATCCTTGCACCCTGAGGAGATTTCTGTCTTGAGACATGAAGTGCCTTTCTTGAAGGCAGCATGTGGCAGGGTCCATTCCTCTGATCCACCTCATTAGCCTGTCTTTTCATGGGGGAGTTATGTCCATGTTCAGAGTTCTCACTGTGAGGTTTGCTTTAAGCCCTGCCATGGTAGAGAGCTTTTGGGGGTTGATGCCTCATGTGTTATTTGGAGCCCAATAGTTTTGGTTGTCATGCTCATCTTCTATTGGGCTCTTGAGGTTGGTTGCTCATCTCTTCTGTATGGAATATCTCTTGTGGGATTGACTGTGTTTGGCTTTGTGTTCATATAACCATAGAGCTGGCTTTTCATCATGGATCATTTTCATTTCTCCACCTATTATGAGGGATAGCTTTGCAAGGTACTGTCGTCTAGTTTGGAAGCCATAATTCTTTAGGCCTTGATGAGCATTGCTCCAGGCCCTTCTGGCCTTCATGGTTTCCAATGAGAAGTCTGAGGCAAGTCTGATGGGTATGTTGTTTCTCTCTTGCTGTTTTTAGCATTTTCTTTTTGCTTTCTATGCTTAGAATTTTAACTAAGTTATGTCTCAGAGAGTTCCTTCTTTGGTCCTGTCTGTTTGGAGTTCTGTGGTCTCTTGTATCTGAACTAGCCTTTCTCTTGTAAGATTGGGAAATTTTTCTTCAATAATTTTGTTGAGTATGTTCTCTATGCTTTTGGCCTGGGTTTCTTCTCCCTCTGGGATCCCCATGATCCCGATTGATGTTTTGTCTCTTTATGGAATCCCACAGTTCCTTCCAATTTTGTTCACATGATTTTTTTAATTTATGAAAGATTTTGGATTCCCTATTAATTTCTTCTGTTTTATCTTTGAGGTCTGAGGTTCTGTCCTCTAGGTTATTAACTCTGGGAATGAATGAAGAATGAAAGCTTTTTATAGCTTTGTTTGGTTTTTGTTTTTCTGTTTTATTTTTTGTTCATAGTTTCTATCTCTCTGGTGAGTTCCTATTTCAAGTCTAGTTTTGTTTTTGCTAATGTTTCCTGGAATTCATTCTTTCATTTGGCTATGTCCTCATCAAACTTAATCCTCTGGTTATTGAGTTCTTCTCTTTGTTGGTTATCCTTCAAGTCACTTGTTTCTCTTTTGAAGTTGCTCTGATTTTTCTTAAGTAGGTTGAGTCTGATGTTGAAGCTCGTGTTTTAGATTTCCACTTATTTTATGATTTTTTTTTTACTGATTCTAGCTCAGCTAGTATCTTTGTCAGGGTATCATTATTGGTATGACTTGAGGTTATTTTATTATCATTTTGTGATTGTAATTCTGTTGTCTCTCCTACATTTTCAGTGGCAATTTCCATTGTGGTACTAAGAGGCCTTGGTGGGGAACTCTCAGATTGATGTGTGTGTGTGTGTGTGTGTGTGTGTGTGTGTGTGTGTGTGTGTGTGTGTGTGTTTGCAATTGTTTCTTCCCATTTCTGGATAAAGTCTATTTTTCTTAATGCAGGGGCCCATACTGGTTCTTGTTGGGTTTTCAGCGATTGTTTTGGTTTCTGTTTGAGTTGGGATAGCACTGTAATCACAGGTGTGTGAGTTGCAGATGCTACTGGTGTGCTGGCAGATGTGTGCTGGTGACAGGCTGTGGTGTAAAGGTACTGTTCATGCCACTCTGTAGATGCTTGTCTTTTAAATTTCTTTTAAAGTTCTCTCTGGAGTGAGTGGTGACTCTCTTTGGCGAGATGTCTCAGGTGGCCAGATGTGTAGCTCTTCTTTGCCAAAACCTCGAACTTCTGCTGGAGTAGAATTTTTTGCAGGGGTGGAAGAAAGGGGGGCGCAAGGCCTGTGGTAGGCCTGTGGAGGGACCTACCTGGCCAGGAGAGGCGGGTGGTGGGAGGCTGTGAGCAGAAGGAAAGGGGTACAGGGCCAGGGGCTGGCCTTTGGAGGGAACTGCCTGACCCAGAGGCGGATGGCAGGTGGCACGAATGGAAGGAAGGGGACACAAGGCTGGTGGACCTGTGAATGGACCTACCTGCCTGGGAGAGGTGGGGGCAAGCCGTGGAGGGACCTGCCTACTGGGGAGAGGTGGCTGGTGGGAGGCGCAAGTGGAAGGAAGGTACCCCAGGTGTTCCACAGCCTGGAGCTTGCAGGCACCAAGCCAGTCTTGTACCAGGTACACTTACAACACTAGACCCAAACTCACCCAGTCCCCAAACATGCTGGTGTTCCAATGCCCCAGTCACACACCACACCCCTCACTGGCTTTTCTTATGGGTTTGTTGTCTTTGTGGAGCGGGTGTGAGTGGTGTCTCCCTCCTCTGGTGTTTGTTGCCCTGGTTCAGAGGGCTGGTGTGTAGCTCTCTCAGGTCAAACTCTGGAGTGAAATCTGGGGCCACTTCCTACCAGAGCCCTGGATATCACCCTGGGAGTGCTGGCGGGGCCTTCTCTTTGCAAATTTTCAGACTCTGCCACTGTTGCTTCCGACACCCCTGGACAGGAATGCAGAAACTGTGGCAGCTAGTGGGAGGCCTGAGGAGAAAGCTGGGGGGCTTGAGAGAAGGAAGCCGTGGGCTCAGAGGCCTAAGAGAGAGGGGAGCCGCTGGCCCAGAGTCGAGGGAGAGAGGAGAGCTGTGGGTCTGGAAGCTGGGGAGTGAGGCGAGCAGCCCTGGAATTCATTCTTGAATTGGGTTGTGTCATCGTTGAGCTTAGCCAGCTGGTTACTGAGCTCCTCCAGTTGTTGGCTTGCCCTCAATTTTTTTTTATCACTGTTTTGAGGTTGCTCTGATTTTCCTCAATTAAGTATGATGACAAAGCTTGTGCTATTGAGTTCCACTTCATTTATGTGTTTTTCGACTGTTTCCAGCTCAGCCAATATCTTGGTCAGAGTCTCATTGCAGTTACGTCCTGATGTTATTTTACTATCACTTTGGGATTGTAATTCTGTTGTCTCCCCTAAATTTTCAGTGGCTACTTCCACTGTGGGACTAGGAGGTCTTTGTGGGGGGACTCTCAGCTTGATACATTGTGTTCTTTTTGTGTTAGGGTCTTCCCATTTCTGGATAAAGGTCTATTTTTCTTAACTAGGGAGTCAATATAGGCTCTTGTAGGATATTCAGTGAGTGTTCTGTTTTGGATTCCAGTTGGGTTGGGATAGCTTCGTAACCACTTGTGCGTGAGCTGCAGAGGTTATGAGTGTGCCAGCAGTTCTGGGCTGGTGTCTGCTATGTCAGATGCTTTGAAGGTGCAAGATCTTTGGCTGCAGTCACCATTGTGTATTCACTGTGGCTCAGGGGGTTCCAGAGAAGTCCTAACTTTCTCCTCTTCCCCACCTTGTCCCCGCTGGGTGGATCGTCTAGGTCACCCTAGACGCCTAGGTGCCTGCCAGAGAGATCTCAATCCCTAGTTAGGTTTGGAATGAGCCACCCTGGGGGTGCCAGAAGGCAGATTTGGTGCAAGTGTGGCATTTATAGGGATATAAAAGTCTTATTTCTTCAGTGATTGATCTGTTTTTGGTTTGAGCTGGTTTGGCATGGGATTGTACAAGTGCAGGTGTTGTGGAGGTTACAAGTGTATCGGCTACTCTGGGCTGTTGGCTGGCGCTTGTGTTGTGTTTGGTTTGGAGAAGTATAGATTGGGTACACAGATTCCAAATAGTTCACACCCCTCTACAATCCAGGGTGCAGTCCCCTAAGACTCTGGTGCCCCCGAGCACCAGACCCAGACTCACTGTTCCCTTCGCTGCCTTGTATGCATTCCAGGCCCAGACACTCAGGACTGCTCCTAGTACAGGTTTCCCAGGTCTCACATACCCTGGTGACTCCAGTGCACAAACTCCAGACATACCCTACACTCCTCTAGTCTGGAGAACACAGGCCCAAGTACACAGATACACAGAGTGCTCTGACCCTCACGAGTTTTGGGTGCACAGGTGCCAGTCACACTGATGCCCGAAAGCTCAGGTTCCAAACACACCAAGCTTCTCACCAGCCTGGTGTGCTATCCCCATCCCACCTGGTCTGTCCCCAATTTGGGGTTCACAGGCTCCAAACACTAGGCTCAAATTCACCTACACCTCTCCTACATGGAGGGCCCTGTTCCCACACACTCTACTCTTCTACTGTCTGGAGCAGCCAGGCCCAAGTGCATTGGCACCCCGGGTTCTCAGACTCCGAGCCTCCACAGAGGTCTTTTCAGCAGACTGAGGTGAGCAGCTGTCACTCACGCTGGTGCCTCGAGAGCTCTAATCCCACATCCGCCAAGTTCTTCACCAGCCTGGAGCACACAGGACCCTCTCCCACCGTGGCTCTCACAGACTTGGGGTGTGCAGGCCCCAAACTCACTGACAGCACTAGGCCAGCTCATCCCCAAACACTCTGGTGTCCCTAATATCTCACCCACCCAACACATAGAATTTCACTCTGGTCTTTCTTAAAGGAGTTTTGTACTTGTGACACTGGAGTGGGGGGTGACTCCCTTCTCTGGATGTCACCCTGACTCAGGTGGCCAGGTGTGTATCTCTTCCCTGTCAAACCCTGGAGCTGCAGCTAGGGCTGCTTCTCTCCCTAAGCCCTGGCTGGAGGCAGTTTCCACGTGGAACTGGAGCAGGTTTGCTCGCAGTTGCATTTTCCTCAGTAATTGCTGCCTGGAGGCTGGTTTCCACCAGAGCTGAAGCCTCCATGACTAACGCTGGAGGCCACTTTCCAAAGGAGCTAAGGAGAGGCCTGGGAAGCTGGGAGCAGGCAGAGGGTGGGAGGGAGGGAGGGAGGGAGGGAGAGAGGAAGAGAGAGAGAGAGAGAGAGAGAGAGAGAGAGAGAGAGAGAGAGCGAGAGACAGAGCTGAAGCAGAAGTGAAGCATGGACCTTAGCGGGCTGGTCCAGGCATGGGCTTTGGGCTAGAGAGAGAGCGAGAGAGTGCAGAAGTGGGAACGAAGTATGGGAGGGCTGGGCCTTGGCTGGCAGGGGTCCAGGTGTGGGCTGTGGGTGGGAGAGAGAGCTGAATTATATTTTGTCATCTTTAAAACTAACTTAACTGCAGTTGCCTCCAGTGCCTAAGGATTCTGGGTTCAATTCCCCAGTACCCACGCAAGCCAGATGCACAAATCGGTGCATGCATCTGGAGTTTGTTTGTAGTGGCTACACCCATATTCTCTATTTCTCTCTCTCTCTTCATATGTATCTCTCTGCTTACAAGTAAATAAAATATTTTTTAAAAACTAGGTTCTGGCCTGGCGTAAAGTCAGAGGTAGGAGGATCACCATGAGTTAGAGGCAAACCTAAGACTACATAGTGAATTCCAGGTCATCCTGGGCTAGATTGAAACCCTACCTCAAAAAAAAAAAAAAAAACACCTAGATGTGTTATTGTCTTCTTTCTGAATTTTGCATATTTTGTGTACTCTGGATATAGGTTATTTTTGGTGTCTGTGCATGTGTGTATTTTCACACATGTAATTATGTGTGCAGGTGTGTAGAGGCCATAGGACAACCTTAGGCACCTTTTGAAATACATTCTATTATTCATTTGCACATGTGTATGGGGCTCACCAGTCTCCCTTGCCACTGTAAACAAACACCAGATTCTTGTGCCACTTTTTGCGCCTGGCTTTACGTGGTTGCTGAAAGTTCAGAACCAGACTGGCAGGCTAAGTAAGCCAGTATCTTTAACCTCTGAGCCATCTCTTCAACCACCTGTTCTAAGAAGGGTCTCTCATTGGCCTAGAGATCACCAAGTAGGCTAAACTGGCTAGCCCCAAGGATACACTGAACTGACCCTCCCGAGTACCTGGAATACAGGTATATATCATGCCATCAGGCTTTTTTTTTTTTTTTTTAAAAAAAACACAAGTTCTTAGCATCAAACTCAGGTCAACATGCCTGCAAAACACGAATTTACCAAGTGTGCCATCACCATGGAACTATTGAGTCTTTTGTTTTTACATAATATATGATTGTTTTTTTTTGGTTTTTTGCCTTGTATATATATATCTCATATATATATGAGAGTGAGAAAGAAAGAGGCAGACAGAGAGAGAGAATGGGTGTGTCGGGGCCTCCAGCTACTGCAAACGGCCTCCAGCTAGACACATGCGCCACCTGGTGCATCTGGCTTTGCATGGGCCCTGGGGATTTGAACTTGCGTCCTTCAGATTTGTGGGCAAATGCCTTCCTTAATCGCTATGCCATCTCCCCAGCCTATGACTTTTTATGTAATACATGATTTGTAAGCATTTTATCCAATCTGTGAGTTTCTCTTCATCCTTCTACCCAATTTTGATGAGAAAGCTTAGGAGGTAACATTTCTGCAATATGGGGGAGGTTTGCTGTGTGCTCTTAATGAACACTCCTACCATATGAGAGACATTTCTCTCTATTCCTATTTGACTAAGTACTTGTCAGAGTTGGGATTTTATTGAATGCTTGATGACAGACCACAGAAATGATTCTGCCCAAGTATAGCTAAGTGAACCGCTGAGTTCACAGAGGTCATTTACAGGGCTTCGGCAAAGGGTTACTTCTAGGACCATGCAGGATTCCAAGGCAGCTGCCCCACCAAACAGCCCATCCAAGCCTCAGGAACTACTCATGGGAGTGCACTTCTGGACTCGCAGGCAGTTCATTACTGACAGAGATGATGAATGCAGAAGTATTAAGAGAACAGAGTCTGGGAACCGAAAACCAAAAGCCCTGACTCACGTTAACTCACTAAAAGGTCAATTGGTGGGTCATTTTTCCGCTTGATGAGGAGCCCATACACTCAAAGTAACTAACTCACTATCTAATTTATCAGCATATCAGAAATCCCCACATAAATTCAAAGTGTCCAATCTACTCCTCACCAGCTTGATATTTAATTTATAGCCCCAAGGGTATAAATACCCCTATTCAAGGGTCTCTCTTGGCACCCCTCCAAGCCCAGGAGCTTGTCTGTTTCCTTTTACTTGCTTAACTTTCTGCACTGGTCATTTCTCGTGGGCCACAAGACAAGGAACTCAAGAGCCAGTGGCTTGGGGAGTTGAGTGACTCTTGACCAGATATCTGATGCTTTAACCCCTAAGTGAAGCTCGTCTGAAGCAGATAAAAACTTCATTCTTTTCAAAACCTGAAACAATTTGTGTGCATGGGTTTTAAGAAAACAATGTGCTTAGGATATGGCTCAGTGGATAGGTGCTTGCATATAAGCTTAAGTACCAGGATCAGATCCACAACAGCAACATGAAGCTGGATGGAGTCGAGTGCCCACAGGGAGACTAGAGGACAAGACAGGCTGGACCCCAGAGCTCACCAGCCAGCTACTCTGGCAAACACAGTAGTGAACAAGAGAGCCTGTGTCAAACAAGGTTATCCTGACCCACACACACATGCCATGGCACACACACATACACATTCACACACACATAAGATATACAAAGAAATCAAACTGGTGCATTTTATATTATCACATGTTGCCATGTAGAAGGTCAGCATTAGAGGTCCATGAGAGGAACATAGGAAATTTATTAAATCTAAAGCAAGTCTCAAAGTTAACACATAAATTTCTAAAATAGTAAATTTGAGGATAAAAGGATGCTCACTGATCATGAATCATCTGCAAATTTCCCAGTTCTAAACAGAGGTATACACAGAGATACTTGCACATCCATGTTTACTGAGGCTTTATTCACAATAACTAGGAAATGGAACCAACCCAGATGCCCAACAGATAAATGGTTCATGAAGGTGTGACAATATACTTAATGGAATTTTACTCCTCTGTAAAGAAAAGATAAAATTATGCAATTTGCAGGAAATGGATGCACCTGGAAAGTATTATAGTAAGTGAGGTGATGACCCAAATTCAGAAAACTAAGAATCACACGTCATCTCTCATATACGGATCCCAGCTTTTAATGTGTGTATGCAAATCAGGAGGTATAAGAGGAGGCATAAGCTATGAAACTAGACAAGAGGCCGAGAGAACGGGAGGCATGAAACGGGAAGAGAGTCAAAGGATCCGTATGACCTGCAAGTGGAGAAGAGGCTACTGAGGATAGGCAGCACAAGGAGGGGCAAGGGAGATGACAAAACGAATTTTCTGTCAAAAACAGCCTAACAGGGTTCTGATCAAGATGGCGAATGTGGAGCCATGCCAGTATGCCTGGGAAGAAATCCAGGCAAGAATTTCTGGGGTGGTGGTTTGTGCAGGTCTAATACCTTCCTCTGAGTGGATGAGGGGTGCTCTGGCAGGTTGAGGCAGACCCCTCTTTGGAGCGCATCCACAGATGGGGGGCAGACAGGGACCCCATAGCCCAGCCAGCTGACAGACTACGTGGAGATCCCCCACATCCCACTGATGAGGGCCTGGCCACTCACAGAGTGCGGGAACTGGGTCCCACCCTATCACCACGACACTGTTGGAGTCTCTGGCCAGGGCAGATCCCCATGCCTCAGTCCTGGCCACACGATGAATGGCTGAGCCAGGAACACACTACTATTAGTTCTCTGAGACCCAATGCAGGACCCGCCATTAGTTCTGGTACTGCCCCTCCCCACAGCCACCACCACTATTTGGGAGCCATAACTCCAGCCTCACAATTGCTGCCATAGGGCAAGGGCGGAAACTCGTGTTATCTACCCCACCACCACACCACCTGCTATCCACCAGGCAGATTTCCTTTGCTAGTGACCGATGCTGGAGCGTGCTACCCTCCACCAGACCCCTTGCACCAACTTTATCCTTCCCATCAGGGAGACCCCATTGCAGTGATCATCCCTCCTGAAGAGCTAGGGCAGAAATTCGCTCTCTCCATCCCTAGCAGGTTTCCACTGCCAGCAGTGGGGGCACCAGCTTCGCCCTTCCTTACCAGCTTTCCACTGCTGTGCCCCATCTGCCCAGTGTCATGCAGATCTCTGCCATGAGCACTCCCCCATCTTCCCACTCATTTTTTCTGCACCACTGCCCACTGTGGACCCAATCTCTCCAAGCCTCATGTTCTAGAATTTCTGCCTGTGGAAGCCCTCACAATGGCAGGAGCTGCCTGGCTCCTACTCCAATTTGGGAGTGTAGGGATGGCTGACAGGTGCCTGCAACAGGGTACCAGCATGAACACAAACTCAGCTGGGAACAGTGGGGGAAGAGGGGCAAATGATATATCTCCAAAGCACCCTGAGCCCTGGAGAGGCCCAGAATGGTAACTTCAGGCAGAAGGGATTTCAGAACTCTAAAGCAACATCCGTGTCAGCAATCAGGCCAGAGCTGCGGGCACACCAGGAACCTCTTCAGCCTGCGCATCACAGGCTACAGCACTATCCCACTACAATCCCACACAAAACCCAAGGAGAACACACACCGTAGATCCCATATCTCCTTTCTCCTAAGCAAAATTGATTTCTTATCCTGAGATCAGTAGACCTTGTGCAGAAAGAACAAACAAGTTGAGAGCTCCCCACCAAAGTAGCTTAGCACTACTATGGAGGTCACTGGTGAGAATACAAAGTAGAGAGTAGAGATGTAATCCTAGGATGAGACCACAGTTAGCTCAGGTTATAATTGCAGGGAGACTCTTTCCAGCATAATGGCTGAGCTGGAAGCAAAAGTCAGCATTGCATAAATGAAGTGATACAGAATCAGTTCATATAGCACATAAGCTTCATCACAATTTTCCCAATTGGGGAAAGAAGGAGGGACCTCAATAGAGCAATAAATGAATTGAAGGTAAGCCAAAAACTAGGGGATCACAACAAACAACTGACTAAGCTTAATGAAGATGTAATCAAAGGCAAGAATGAATTCCAGGAAACATTAAGAAAATCAAACTGGAATTCAGATGGAGATGATGCAGATAAATTCAACAGAAGACAAAAATTCAATGGAGTTATTAAAAACCACGTGAACAATGAGGGAACCATGGAATACCCTCAAGCAACCAAATATTTGGATCATGGGAATATCATAGGGAGAAGAAATTCAGGCCAAAGGCATAAAGAACATATTCAATGAAATTATTAAAGGAAAATTTCCCATTCTTGCAAAAGAGAGGCCCATCCAGATACAAGAAGCTCTCATAGAGCACCAAACAGACAGGACCAAAGAAGAATCTCTCCAGTTCAAATCATAGTTAAAACTCTAAACTCAGAAAGCAGAGTGTTAAAAGTAGCAAGAACTCATCACATATAAACCATCAGAATTGTCTCAGATTTTTCAATGGAAATCATGAGTGACAGAGGGCTTAGAATGGAATCTTCAAAGACTAGAAAACTATGGCTTTCAACCCAAATGACTGTACACAATGCATGTATCCCTCCTAATAGACAGAGACAAAAAATTCTACATTATAAAAGCTAGCAACTATTCCACACAGTACAGTTGAAAAACCAACCTCAAGAGCCCAATCAAGGACGAACATGTTAACCAAATGGTCATATTAACATATAAAACATGAATCCCCATAGCTCCCCTTCCCCTTCAACACACACACTATGGCAGGGATTAAATCAAACCTCACAGTTATAACTTTGAATATTAGTGGACTCAACACTCCCATAAAAGAATACAAGTTAACAGGATGGATCAGAAAAATGGACCCTTCCATCTGCTGCCTTCAAGAAACTCACCACACTTTGAAAGACAGACACCTCCTCAGGGTGAAAAGATGGAAACCATTTTCCAAGCAAACAAAAATAAAAAACAAGCAGCTGTAGCTACATTAATAGCTGATAATTTAGACTTTAAACCAAAAGTAAAAAGGGACAAAGAAGGCCTTTTCTTACTGTCATATTCAGCCACACACCACTGGGAAAAAACCAGGCACAGTTATGGGAGAAAAGATTTATTGAAGCTACAGATCCAGGGGAAGTTCCACCATGGTAAAAGAGGCTGGCCCTCTTTCACAGGACCAAGCAGAGAGAGAAAAACCCATCACCAGCACCACACACACACACACACACACACACACACACACACACACACACACACACACACCAGCAAACAGGCAGGAGGAGAGAGAGATGTCTTTCTCCTTTATATAGACCTAGGGTGGTGTCTTGCAACCCTATCACAGACTTGTTGGCTTCCTGAGTCTCTGGAATTTCCTTTCTGCACTGTTCTCCCAGGAAGGGATGTTCATTTCCAGCTCTCCTGAGCTTCTTTACATCCTCCCCCTACTGAGAAGGCTGCCTTCCTCTGAACATCCTCAGAGACTCACTCAAGATTACTAAAAAGATCAAATTGACAACAAACCTCAACCATCATACTTACTCATAAGGGAATGAACCAACAAGAGGATATCACTATCATAAATATATATGCACCAAATACAGGGGTACCACATTTTAGAAAGCAAAACTTACTTGACAGCAAACCAGAAATAAACTCTAATTCCATGATAATAGGAGACTTTAATACCCCATTGTCATCATTAGACAGATCATCCAAACAGAAAATCAACAAGAAAATAATCTTAATAGCACCTTAGATCAATTAGACCTAACAGACATCTACAGAGCACTCCATCTCAATTCTACAGAATATGCATTGTTCTAGCAGCCCACAGAACCTTCTTCAAAATAGAGCATGTATTAAGACATAAAACATGCCTCCATAAATTCAAGAAAATTGATGTAAGTCCCTTATTCATGTCAGGTAATAATGCATTAAAGCTAGAAATTAACAAGAGAAACAACAGAAACTACATCAGTTCCTGGAGACTGAAGAATAAGCTATTAAACAATAATGGGCCATTCAGGAAATCAAAAGATAAATTGCAAAATTTCTTGAACTGAATGATAACTAAAACACAACATGCTAAAACTTTTGGGACACAATAAAGGCGGCTCTAATGGGGACATTTATGGTGCTAAATGCCTTCATAAACAAAGGCAGAGAGCTGTGTGTGGTGGCGCATGCCTTTAATCCCAGCACTCAGGAGGATCACCATGAGTTCAAGGCCACCCTGAGACTACATAGTGAATTCCAGGTCAGCCTGGGCTAAAGGGAGACCCTACCTCGAAAAACCAACCAAACAAACAAAAACAAAGGCAGAGAGATCTCAAAATAATAAACTAACCACCCACCTAAAGGCATTGGAAAAACAGGAACAATGCAACCTTAGGAGCGCAGGAAAGGAAGAAATAATTAAGATCAATGAATTGGAAAGAGAAAACAATTTGAAAAACAGACGAAACAACAAGCTGATTCTTTGAAAAAGTATACAAGATTGATAAACCCCTGGCCAATTTTATCTAACAAAAAGAAGATAATCCTCAAAGCAAGAAAATTAGAAACGAAATGGGACAGGTCATGACAGACAGCAAGGAAATTGAAATAAAAATCAGGACATATTTTTCCAAACCTCTACTCAACAAAATTGGATAGTCTTGAAGAAATGGGTGATTTCTCAGACACATTCAACCTACCAAAACTTTATCCAGAGCAGATAAATCTCCAAAACAAGCCTATTACATCCAATGACAATGAAGGAAAAGTGGTTTCAGTTAAACCATGAAGGTTTGTTTGGATTCTCAGATGAATTTTACCAAAACTTCATGGTATAACTGAAACCACTTTTTTCTCAAATTTTTCACATATTTGGAGAATAGGGATACTTCCCAACTTCTATGTAGCTTGCATCACCCTAATACCAAAAACCAGACAGAGATACAACAAGAAAAGAAAACTATAGACCAATATTCCTGATAAAGTTAGACACAAAAATTCTGAAAAATAACCTCACTAACAAAACTCAACAGTACATCAAAAACATTCACCTCTAGGCTTTATCCCAGGGATGCAAGAATGGTTCAACGTATGGAAATTGATTAACAGTATCCACTACAGAATCTGTCGCATTTGATATTTGTTGAACTTTGTTGTCTCTACCTTCTGTCCTTCTTAGGAGCAGGGTCTCAGTCCAGGCTGACCTGGAACCTGGCAGAAACCAGAAGTCTCACCCTCCCAGTCTACAGGATTCGAGGTGTGAGTTAACACACACCCTTAGATAGTTTGTCTTTGCTAAGATATCTGTTTAACTCCACCCCTGCATAAATACCCTGTGGGTGTTGTTTTTATGTGTGTATATGGTACATTTACATATTAGAATTATATTTTCCCCACTCAGCCTACTAGAATATTCACATAGCAGACAACTACAACTCACTGGGTCACCTCTGTGGTCACTCTGGGAGTAAGCGAAGAGGCACACCTGGCACCTTAGGCTCCCACCCTGAACCACACATTTAAGAATATGGCAGATAATTAGGAAACCCAACCAATGAGTAACTCAAGATGCAAAAATCTGTACAATATAAGAAATCTTAAATCAAAATCTTATAATACAAGAAATACAAAAAATCTAGATAATATAACTCCATCAAAACTATAAATCTATCAGAAATGACCTTCAGTGAGGCTGACTTAGATGAATATCTGACAAAGAATTTAAAAATGATTATAATAATGTTCAAAGAAATAAAAGAGGAAATAAAATTCTAGAAGGAGAACACAGAAAACCAATTTAAGGAAATGAGGAGGTTTTTAGACGATATAAAAAAAGAAATAGAAGCTATTAAGAAATACCAATCAGAAATTCTAGAAATGAAAAACAGAGTAGGTAAAATACAAAACTCCAGGTCTCACCAATGGAATGGACCAAGGAGAGGACAGAATATCTAAACTGGAAGACAAGGTGGCAGAACTGGAACAGTCCAACTAAGAGAAAGACAAACTAATAGGAAAGAATGAATGGGAATTTCAAGACTATAAAGAGATCAAGCATAAGAATTCAGGGTACAGTGGAAGGAGAAGACTTTCACTCTCAGGGCATGGTAGATATTTTCAACAAAAGCATAGAACAGAAATTCCCTCACATAGGGAAGTGGTACTAATGCAGGAAGCATTCAGAACACCCAACAGACAAAACCAGGAAAGAACCTCTCTGTGCCATATCATTAAATCACTTGATGTTCAGCGCAAAGAAAAGATTTTGAAGGGAGCAAGAGAGAAGGAACAGGTAACTTATAAAGGCAAGCCCGTTAGAATAACTGGAGATTACTCAACGCAAATCTTAAAAGCCAGAAGGGCTTGGGGTGATGCTCTCCAAGTTCTGAAAGACAGCAACTGACAGCCAAGATTATTATATCTGGCAAAGCTCTTCTTTGCAACTGAAGGAGAAATACAGATATTCCACAACAAAGGTAACCTAAAGGAATATATGTCTACCAAGCTGGCTCTACAAAAAATACTTAAAGGGATTCCTTTGACTAAAGAGAAAGAAAAACCCATACATGAGAAAATATGAAAAAAATACTCAAATAATAGGTAATACAAGAGAGTAAAGGGAAAACAGTAAAAACAAGAAATGGAAAGAATAAAAACACATATTTCAATAATAACTCCTAACATATGACCTCAATGCTCCAAAAAAGACAGTCTTATAGACTGAATTAAAAGGCAGGATCCCTCTATTGTTTGCCTCCAGAAAATGTACCTGTCCATAAAAAATAGGCTCCTCCTAAGGGTGAAGGATGTAAAATATTATTGCAAGCAAACATTCCTAGGAAACAAGTAGATGTTTTGATCCTAATACCAGAAAGGATATACTTCAAACCAATAGTAGTTAAAAAAATAAGGACGGTCATTCCATATTGATTAAAGGAACTATTTAACGAGAGGACACTACCATTCTAAATATATATTCACCACACAGGTGCTCCCAATTTTATTAAACAAACACTACTAGAATTGAAATCACAGATACACCAAACACAATTGTGGTGGGAGACTTCCACACCCCACTTTCACCTGTTGACAGGTCATCCTGGCAAAAAAATAAACAGAAATATCTGGACTGAATGACATGATAAAATAAATGGACCTAACAGATATCTACAGAACTTTTCATCCAAATGCCACAGAATACACATTCTTTTCAGCTGTATATGGAACATTTTCTAAGATAGACCATATGTTAAGGCATAAAGCAAATCTAACAATTTCAGGAAAATTGAAATAATTCTCTGTACTCTATCTGATTACAACAGAATTAAACTACAAATCAACAGCAAGAAAAACTATAGAACATACACAAACTCATGGAAATTAAACAATGTACTAATGAATAATGAATGGGCCATTGAGGAAATCAAGAAAGAACTGACTGGGGATGGGGAGGGGGGCAATGAGGAATTGGGGACAACTCATTGTTGGCCCACTAAACAATGTAACTCATTACGGACAATAAAAAAATTCATTGACTCAAATGAAAATGAAACACAATATAAAACCATTGGGACACAATGAAGACAGTCCTTAGAAGGAAATTTATATCTTTAAGTGCCTACATTAAGAAACTATAAAGTTCACAAGTAAGCGACTTAATGTTTCACATTAAAGCCTTGGAAAAAGAACAAGACAAACTAAAAATCAGCAGACAAGAAGAAATAATAAAAATTAGGGCAGAAATTAAAGAAATAGAAACCAAAAATCAATACAAAGAATCAATAAAACAGAGTTGGTTTTTTGAAAGGATGAACAAGATTGATAAACCCTTAGCAAAATTGACCAAAAGAAAGGGAGAAGAGACAAAAATAAAAAAGTTAGGGAAGAAAAGACATTGCAATAGATGCCAATGAAATTCAGAAAGTCATACTTTCTTAAATATATATTTATTGTCCATAATGAGTTACATTATTTAGTGGGTAAACAATGAGTTGTTATCCCCAATTCCCTAATGCCCCCCCATCCCCCTCAGTGGGCCATCTGGATCAGTCCTTGGGGCAGGGGACCATGGATAGCCTAGTACTCAGCCTGGTTCTCTTGGCCCAAGTGTGTTGTTACTGAGGGGTGCCATGCCATGATATTCTCCCCCACCATGGCTCTCACAATCTTTCCGCCCCCTCTTCCGCTCAGTTCCCTGAATCTTGGTGGGTGAGTATTAAGGCTGCTTTAATTTAGGCGGCTTTGTGTCGAAAATTGTTGGTTTCTGTCACCCTGGCTTATCCTGTGTTGATTGAATGGCTGTGGCTGTGGCTGTGGGTCCCTTGTTCATCCCATCATTCTCTGCGGGGTTCCATATGGTTCCTCCACGATATGACTGTGGTGGCTCATCTCTTATGAGAATCTCTGCTATCGGCCTACAGTTGTTTGGTAGGGTTAGATGGGCCACAACTCTCGCTGCATCCTGAAAAATGCAAACACACTCTCTATCGGAGTGTGAGGTCATTATAGGTTAACAAATATACACAATTCTGGATTACCTAGATTCCATTTTTAGTAGCCTCCCTGTCAATCGGTCCCATAGCACATCTTTTCTTGGGAGCCCAAGAGTCTGGGATCTGGTGCATAGCGCACTGATTGCCCAGTTCCAGTTACGGGCTTCCCCTCACTAAGTGGAATATTTGGCCGAATTTAAAAGCTGTTGATTGTCTCCCCCAGGCCCAGGCTCCTCCATTGCACGAGTGCTCCTTTCTTGGTTTGCTGTTCTCTCCCAGTAGGAGGTTTGGTCAGCCTACTCATGGCCGCAGTCTGTTTCATGCCAGTGGTCTCTGTTTACTCCAGTGTCATTGATCAGCTTCCCCTGGCAGCCTATGCAGTGCCTTCCAGCACTGCACTAACTGCCATCTGGGGGCTGGATACCATTCCAGACCTCAAAGGGTCTCTCGATGCTGATCGATGGCATTCTGTGGTTTCATCAGCAACAGGGTTTTGCCTCAGGCCTAGGGAGGTCATTCAAGAGCTTGACAGAATTCTCTCTTGTTTTTGGAACCCCATGGGTCACTTTGGTCAACAGCTCAGTGAGGGAAGGAACCGGTGACTGGGACCAGGGGTTGTCAGACTGATCAATTATTCACAGGCTTAGATTCTCTCCCCTACTACTCAGGGCCCCTCCTGCCATTTGATGCCCACTACTTGCTCAGTAGAGTACAGTATGCTCGTGAGGGTTTTATGTTTTTGAACCTAATTTGGTTTAGCCTCATGCTTAAGCCATTGCCCTCCCCCACCACTTACCCCTCATTCATGACCTCTCACTTCTTTCTACTAGTCTGCGTAGAGTTTATGGTTATCCTGATTAAGGACTGCATATGAGGGAGAATGTGCGGCGTTCGATTCTCTGTTCTTTTGAGTGTGCTTGAAGTCGGACCATTTTTTCCTAAATTTCGATATGTCATTTTTCCTTTCAGCTGAGTAAAATTCCATTGTGTAAATATACCACAGTTTCACTGTCCATTCCTCCATGGATGGGCATTTGAGTTGATTCCAATTCTTGGCTATTTTGAATTGAGCTGCTATAAATACAGTTGTACAAATGTTTCTTCATCGAGATGTGGCATCTTGTGGATAAATGCCTAGTAGAGGGATAGCTGGGTCCATAGTTCTATGTCCATTCTGTTCAAGAGTCTCCACACTGCTTTCCATAGCAGTTGAACGAGTTTGCAATCCACCAACAGTGAATAAGGGTTCCTTTTCCCTCCGCATCCTTTCCAGCAAGGATTGTTGTTGGTTTTCTTTATGATTTCTATTCTGACTGAGGAAAGGTGGTATCTCATTGTGGTTTTGATTTGCATTTTCCTAATGCTTAAGGATGCTGAGCATTTTCTCAGGTGAGAGAAGGCCATTTGTGTTTCCTCCTCTGTGAATTCTCTGTTGAGATCAGTGCCCCATTTTGTGAGGGGGCATTTTGGGTTTTTGTTATTAATTTTTTGAGTTCTCTTTAGGTTCTGGAAATTAGGCCTCTGTCTGAGTTGTAGCTGGTGAAAATCATCTCCCAGTTTGAAGGGGGTCTATTGACTCGGAGAACGATGTTTTTGTCTGTACAGAAGCCTTTGAGCCTGATCAGGTCCCATTGGTTGACTGTTGCACTTCCTGGGCTACTGGAGATTTGCTCAGGAAGTTGTTCCCTACTCCTATCTCCTGTAGGGTTCCTCCTACTTTTTCTTCCAGGGTGTTTAGGGTTGTCTGGTTAATATTGAGGTCTCTGATGCATTTGGAGTTGATCTTTGTGCATGGTGATAGGAGTGGGTCTATTTTCATTTTTTTTACACATGTTTATCCAATTTGCCCAGCACCATTTGTTGAAGACGCTATCTTTGGCTCAGCCTACATTGTTGGCACCCTAGTCGAAGACTAAGAAGCTGAAGTTACTTGCATTAAAGGCTGGGTCTTCAATTCTATTCCACTGGTCAGACTGTTTTTCTGCCAATACCATGCTGTTTTAGTTACTATGGCTCTGTAGTATGTTTTAAAGTCAGGTATGGTGTCATAGCCACACACTGCTGGGATGAATCTCCAAAGCACGCACTATTATGGAGAGGAAAAGTATTTATTGTGGTATCAGACCCAGGGGAAGTTAGGGGAAAAAAAGCAGGCCCCGTTTCACAAATCCAAGCAGAGACAGAGACAGAAGCCCAGCACCAGCACCAAGCAAGCACACTAATAGACTGTGATTCACAAAATGCAGATCTCCAGACCAGGGTTCTGGCTTTTCTTTTGCATATCTATCCTTAGTATTTTACATCCAAATTAGAAAGGTTCAGTCTCCAGGAGGCTAGACCACAGTGGCACTTCCTCCAGCCAGGAGCCTGGAGACAATAATTTTAATAAATACTTAATTCTTTGGGGTGGACATTATTCAAACTACCACATATATTGCTCAGAATAGTTTTAGCTATTCGACGTCTCTTACCCTTCCAAATAAATTTTGCGATTAGTTTTTCAATGCAGAAAATCATACTTTTAAGAACATATACTCTAATAAGTTTGATAATCTGAAAGATATGGATGACTTCCCTGATGTAGATGACCTACCAAAATTAAATCAAGATGAGATAAACCATTTAAACAACGTATAACAGGCACAGAGATCCAAGCAGTCATAAAAAAAAATCTCCTTACTAAAAGAAGTCCAGGCCCAGATAGATTAACTGCTGAATTCTACCAGACATTCACTGAAGAACTAACACCAATGCTTCTCAAACATTTCTGCACAATAGAGAAAGAGGTAATAGTACCAAACTTCTTTTACAAAGCCAGCATAATCCTGATTTCAAACCAGACAAAGACAGAACAAGAAAACGAAATTATAGACAAATCTCGCTCATTAACATAGATTCAAAAATTCTCAAAAAATACTGGCAACCAGAATACAAGTTTTCATTAAAAAAGATCACTCACCCAGACCAGGTAGGATTTATCCCAGAGATGCAGAGAATGTTCAACATACACAAATAGATTACCATAATAAGTTACATAAATGGAATAAAGGACAAAAATCACATGATCACTTCAATAGATGCAGAAAAGACATTTGACAAAATCCAACATAAAGTGGGAATAGAAGGAAAATATCTAAACATATCAAAGGCCACTTACAACAAACTTAAAGCCAGCATCATGCCATCATGGGGGAAACCAGAATCTTTTCCACTAAAATTGAGAACAAGACAAGGGTCTCCACTACACCCACTTTTCTTTAACACAGTTCTGGACGTCTTAGCGGCAGCAATAAGAGACACAAATCAAAGAGGTACAAATTGGAAAGAAAGAGATCAAATCATCATTATTTTTAGATAATATGAGTCTTTATTTAAGACTGTATCAGCAAACTGTTAGAGCTGATAAACAGTTTTATTTTTTAATTACTATCTTTGTTATGAGTAAGTATATACATCAAGATTTGATGTATTTGTATGAGCAAATCTTGTGAATGTGTCCCCATTTCCCTCCTCTCTTTCCCCTACCCACTAGGGTCCTTCCTCAGTGCACATACTGGATCTGTCCAGAGGTTAGGGGGTTATAAACTGCACCTGATGGAACAGGTTTTTCTGATTTTTGACAAACAGGACAAAAAAATTCACTGGAGAAAACA